>JAPKID020003388.1:0-12410 GCA_026931265.2 Tropidonophis doriae
TCCATCTGGTGGTGATGCTATCTAACCCATACTTTTCTACTTTATCTAATAGGTGGAATAGGTGGAAACTAATCAAGGAGAGAAGCAACCTAGTACCGAGGAGAAGTTTCCTGACAGAACAATTAATCAACTTGCTTCCAGAAGTTGTAAATGTTCCAACACGGGAAGTTTTTAAGAAGAAATTGGATACCCATTTGTCTGAAATGGTATAGCGTTTCCTGTCTAAGCTGGGGGTTGAACTAGAAAACCTCCAAGATCCCTTCCCACTCTGTTATTCTATTCTAATTAAGATACAGAATTTCTCAGGGCTGAGTTCTCCATTGTGTCAACCACAAACAGACCCAGTGCAGAGCAAAAGAGGTGTTTAATCTTGGGAAGGTTGAGAGGAAGATGTGGCTGATTTAAATTTAACACAGTCATAAAACAGTTATTTGCACCTTCATTGTGACAGAGAGAATGGAGATTTTACAGTATCCTTCCCCTCCATGCCCACCAAGCCATGCCCACCAAGTTACACCCACAGAACCAGTAGTAATTTTTTTTGAATCCTACCATTGACTGGGAAGGTTGTCAATTGGGGAAGGTTTCCTTCATAGAAGCTCATATTGGAAGGATGTTAAAAGGTATAAGTAGTTGACACTCCGCAGAAAATTAATTTGGTGGTTAAAATGGAAGTGTGAAGACCCAAAGGGAAAAGCAACCATGGTAGCTTTTAAAAAGACCAAGTTGTATTTCATAATCCTGTGACTCAGTGGAGATATATTTGTAGGGATTTTGGTAACAAAATGGAAGTGGTTCCTTTCCTCAGAGATATGTACTAAAATATTAATAATTGGACAGTAATAATTCAGATTACTTAGCTTCTAAGGGACCATCCTTTTCCCAGATTGATAACATATACTTTATTATGAAAATATTCTACAGTCGCCAAGAGAATTTGGGAGGATGCTGAATTAGAGGGGGGGGGGAGTATCTACAAGAAAGGAATTATATTTTTTTACATTTAAATCTTCTCAGTCCCTTTTGAATATTATTGCAATATGAATTAATTGTTTAGGTTGGTTCAGGATGCTGGTCAGTTGACTGATGGAGCTGTTGTTAAGTGATTACATTTTATTGGCAGATCCAACATGGCATCTGCCTTTGTCACCATGGCTGAGACATTGTGATGCCAAGGCATCTGTCAGACATTCATTGCTGCCAACTTTCCCCCTCTCTGCAAGTGATGGCATCTCTCAATTGATTCACTGAGGAGGGGAAAGGCCCACCGCTCAACAATGCAAGTTGAGTGGGAGAAGGCTATTATCACACATTGTCATGTATTCCACACAATCAAATATGTTCTTATGTAAATTATAGTCATGGTTCTAATTAGTTGTCATTACGGGGACAGAAATCTCAAGTCAAGCTACCTGTTTTTCATTCCGCAGAAGGCTTTATAATTTGGCAACCTCCTCTTTGTTCCTCAAATTGTTAATAATGTAAACATTTCAACAAACTTTTAACCCTAAGTCACAAAGCTGGACAAAACATTGGATATAGTCACCTAAAAATGCCTTTGGGGAATGCAGGAATATAAGTGCTTGGACTAGGTGACCTATAAGGTCCCTTCCAACTCTGTTATTCTGCCCTAAAGTCTCTCATTGTCCCAATGGATGGGCCATCTTCCACAGATACTGCATAGAATAGAAGCCTGGGCTTTAAAGTCTTAGAAAGAGAGGGCTACTTTCACGCTTTCCTGGCCTTCAAAACTCCATTTGGTGGTCTAGTCTAAAGGGCCTAACCATAAGGAAAGCTTTTTCCTACTTAATCTTTTGTTCACATTTGAACCAAGCCATTCCTGCTGATTATCCTGAACCAAAATATGTGTGGCCTCCATGCTTCTCCTTTCTTCTGCATGGTGTAACTGGGTTGGGGCTGTTTGATTCATTGGCCTATACCCAATATAGAATTCTTTATTGGCCAAGTTTGATTGGACACACAAGGAATTTATCTTTGGTGCTTATGCTCTCAGTGTACACAAGGAGAATAAAATACATTCATCAAGAATAAAAAGATACTTAATGACAGTCAGGTTTAGTAATAAGCTATCAAATCATATTAGGAAACAAAAACAATATAAATTGTAAAGATACAAGCAATGTGGTTATAGTCATAAGTGGGAGGAGACAGACACTAGGAAGGAAGAGAATAATAATAATAATACAGTTTTAGTAAATTATTGGCAGTGTTATGGGAATTAGTTGTTTAGCAGAGTAAAGGTATTCGAGGAAAAAACTGACCTTGTGTTTAGTTGTTCTGGTGTGCAGTGCTCCATAGTGTCGTTTTGAGGGTAGAAGCTGAAACAATTTATGTCCAGGATGTGAGGGTTCTGTAGATATTTTCACAGCCCTCTTTTTGACTTATACAGGTATACAGGTCCTCAATGGAAGGCAGGTTGGTAGTCATTGGTGGGTTTTTTGGGGTTGTTGTTTTTTCAGTTCTAACTATCCATTGAAATCTGTGTCCATCTTGTTGGGTTTCAGAGCCAAACCAGACAGTTATGGAGGTGCAGATGACAAAGCTTTCAGACCCTCAACATTCCATGGCTTGGCTTAAGATTGTCAGTTGCAGAATGCAACAATCTGATAAGAATCTTTATTGCATATTAGGAACACTCCACCAGAACAGTTGATTTCCCACCACATTCCAGGGGAAGGATACTGCAAAATCTCCATTTCCACTCCACTCCATGGGAAGGATACTGTAAAATGTCCATTCCCACCCCAGATGGAAACTCTGACAGGTTTTTTTTTTAATTATTTATTATACCCCAAAACAGTAAAGTGGACTTTTGGTAGTTCTTGTAGTATGTTTTCTGATCTGGTTTGTTCTGACAGGTTGTCATCTGGTAGCATTATGAGTGGTTACAGCTTTGCTTTCTTCCAAAATATTTATTTCAGCCTCCCTGGGGTTATGGAATTCCCAAGTGATCTATCATCTATATCAGGGGTAGTCAACCTTTTTATAGCTACCACCCACTTTTGTATCTCTGTTAGTAGTAAAATTTTCTAACTGCCCACCGGGTCCACAATAATGGTGGTTTATAAAGTAGGGAAGTCAATTAAATTTAAAAAAGGAAAGTGCTTCAGTATTGAACAAAACCCCTACTGCCCACCATGAAAGCTGGAACGTCCACTAGTGGGCAGTCGGAGCCAGGTTGACTACCACTAATCTGTATAGTAACTGGCCCAATCCTGCTTAGCTTCTAAGATCAACCAAGGTATCAACCAATACACAACAATAAAAGTTTGGCACAGAAGATGAGCCTTAACTTCTCAGCTGTCAAATTCTGTGATATTGTTTCTCCTTTGGCATTTTCTTGCTTATAATAATCTTGGTCATAGATTTACTTATTGCAATTATTGAACTTAATGACCAGTCTTAATGACTTTCTTCAAAATGATCTGGCCCCAATCTGGCCCTAACAGATCTTCCAACGATGTAATATTCATCTGCTATAATCTTGCTGATCTTGTCCTTTCCTCTTTCCTTCCATCTTTCAAAACATTATGGACTTTTCAAGGTAGACCTTTTCTAGATCTTTACATTAGGGGGCCAAGATATGATGGATCAAGCCTAGTCCTTTGTGCCTCAAAGGAGAACTATGGATTGATATGTTCTATGATTCATTTAACATACTAAAAAGCAGAGACATCACCCTGCCAACAAAAGTACGTATAGTAAAGGCTATGGTTTTCCCAGTTGCAATGTATGGCTCTGAAGGTTGGACCATAAGAAAGGCTGAGTGCCAAAGAATGGAGGCTTTTGAATTATGGTGCTGGAGAAGACTCCTGGGAGTCCCTTGGACTGCAAGGAGATTCAACTGGTCAGTACTAGAGGAGATCAAACCTGACTGTTCTTTAGAAGGCCAGATCCTGAAGAGAAAACTCAAATGCCTTGGCCACCTAATGAGACGGAAGGACTCACTGGAGAAGAGCCTCATGCTGGGAAAGATTGAAGGCAAAATTAGAATGGGATGACAGAGAATGAGATGGCTGGATGGAGTCACTGAAGCAGTAGGTGTGAGCTTAAATGAACTCCAGAGGATGGTAAAGGACAGGAAGGCCTGGAAGAATGTTGTCCATGGATCACGATGGGTCAGACATGACTTCATAACTAACGACAACAATAACAACAATGATTCAATTGGATTGGATATTCTTATCTATACATTTCTCTCAGAAAGCATGGATGATATGTTGAAGAGTAAACAATCTGACCTGCTTTTGATATGATATGTGTGTGGGGGGTGAGGAGGAGGGTGATTGGTCTCCATTTGAGAGCATATGTGATTTTCTACTTTAAAGCTCCATTTTGTCCTGGAACCACCAGCCATTTTTCCATATGAAGGTTAGCTTAACTGATGGCACAATTTTCTGACTCTTTACTGAAAGAAAAGTATTGGTTGATTTGCCAGATTTTGACAGGCAGACGGCTCAGCATTACTTCGCAGCTATTTTGTAAGTATGAACACACCCAAATCTCCAGACACAGAGAGCTGCATGTAAGCACAGGCTTCTTACAAAATGTTTCAAACACCTTTGCCAAACTCACCTCCAAAATGCCTCATTAGTTAGCAGCAACGGGATACAAGTCAAATAAATAAACAACCAAACAGAAATTCTTTTACTTCTGAATTCTATAGTAAAGGTAAAGGTTTCCCTCGCACATATGTGCTAGTCATTCCCGACTCTAGGGACCAATGCTCATCTCTCTTTCAAAGCTGAAGTATCAGTGCTGTTCGAAGATGTCTCTGTGATCTTGTGGCTGGCATGACTCAACACCAAAGGCGTTTACCTTCCCACCAAAGGTGGTTCCTATTTTTCTACTTGCATTTTTATGTACTTTTGAACTGCTAGGTTGGCAGAAGTTGGGATAAGTAATGGGAGCTCACTACTTTACATGGCGGTAGGGATTTGAACCACCCAACTTCTCACCTTACTGATCAACAAGTTCAACATCTTAGCCACTGAGCCACCCTTGAATTCTATAGATTCTGCCTTTTCATCACTTCACTGTATGAAGTGAATGTTTCACCAAGATGTTGCCATGCAAGGGTTACAATTTAGTTCTCTTGGGAGAAAAACCTGAAAATAATCTTCTAATTTTAATGTAGCAGAGTATTAAATTCTTAAATTTTATTCTCATATATATATATATGAGAGAGAGACAGAGGTGCAGTCATGTTAGACAGATGTCTTCCTATTAATAAAGAAAAAGTCATATTCCTTTCTCCTAATTTATTAATATTTTACAAATAAATGTTTGAAAAGTCTATGAATATTTTATTCCCTGTGCCAAGTTGGACCTTAACATTTGCTCTATGAGAATGCGTCAAACTTAATATTACAAGAGTAAAAGGTTTGCCTGTTTCAAGAGGGTGTGTTTTCATTGTGCAAACTCTGAAGCTGTTAATTTAATTGCACACATGATGTGCGATCATGATTTCCACCTCCAATATTTAGACTGAATTTTTGAATATCAACATAATAGATGTATGATGAACTGGATTTACTTCATGGAATTACAGATTGGATATATGAATGAATGTAAAAAGGATGGAATGAATATTGCACTGTCAACCTTCTTATTCACCCTCTTTCACTACTGTAAGACATTTGACGCTATTGACTTTTCACTAAAAGTAGAAACTTGTGTGCTACTGAGATTGAATATTCCAAGCTGTCACAACAAAATCTCATTAAAAACGATAGGGTTCAAATAGTTCCACAACTACTGATAGGAAGGGAGCAGCAAGTAAGAAGGGATGAACATAGAAATGAAAAGAGCCTGAAGCAAGAAAGGACAAATCAGAGATTAGTTGAGACTAATCACCTGAACTTTGGCTACAGGACAATAACAGAAGTCAAGACGAATCCAACTGGGTGGTTATTTTATTACTGAATTGCATCTACACTTTTGACCCTCTCCACTTACAAGCTGACAAATATTTTCACGGTATAAATGAGTTAGGCTTCACAGCAGACTCAGGAGTACATCTCATCTCCCTTGATGCCATTGTTAGTAGTTAATGATAGAGATTTCAAGGATATGACAGAACTAGTTAGATGAATAGGTTTTATTATTGATATCAAAGAATTTATATGTAGACCACATGAATCAAGTCCAATAGGTCACTATGCATTTTTCTGTGTGTTAGTTTCAGGGTTTAAATCCTAAGTTTTTGTCTGCCACCTTTCTGAATTAAGAAATCCCTTGCCATTATTTTCTTAGCTTTGGATCTGATCACGTTGGCACAACAGCACTCATATTTGAATAGGATAATAGAGTTGGAAGGGACCTTGGAGGTCTTCTAGTTCAAACCCCTGCTTAGGCAGGAAAACCTACACCACTTCAGACAAATGGCTGTCCAATCTCTTCTTTAAAACTTCCAGCTGTGTCTGGATTCTCTTCCCACTTCATTACTATCAGGTCTTGCAATTAAGCATACAAACTATATTAAAATAAACATTATAAAAGTAGCAAGGAGTGTCAGCCTGAGAAGGTGTAACAAATAAATATTTTTTAAAACCCTTCTTGTTGTCTCTACCCATTATGAAATTAAGGAAGTTTCCAGCACATTGTCTTCAAAAGACGTCTACAATGTCTCCATCCAATTGTGTCCTCCAGCATGCAACGGCGTATTCCTAGCTGATCATTTCATTCGCTGCTGATGTTCAACTCTTGTTTTGATTTCCTCAGAAGCAAAGGATCAAGGTTGTCTCTGTTGGGAAATTCTGAGAATTGTAAACCCAGTCCAGCTGTGAAAGACACCCATTTGAAAAAAGAAATGGCACAGATGTTGAGATAATAGCTTAACAAGATAAAATGGCTGTTTTTAGGAGGGGAAAACCCCATTTTCATACAACTCTTCTCTTCTTTGGTTGCCACAATGTAAAAAAGATGTTGAGTTTTTGGACAGAGTGCAGAAAAGATACCCATGATGATAAACCTATAGCACATGTGCCAGAGGTGGCAGGCAGAGCCCTGTGGACATGTGTGCCATTGCCAGCTGGTCTTCTGGTTTATGGCACATGCATGCATTCCAACCATCTGGTCTTTGACTTTCTAGCATATGCATGTGTGCCAGCCAGCTGGTCTTTGTGTGCTCTGGAGTGCTGGAAACTTGAAGACCAGCTGAATGGCACTATGGCACATGAGAAGGCTAGCTGGCCGGCATGCATGCTTGCCAGTGGTGGGTTCCTACCAGTTTGGACCAGTTCTGCCAAACTGGTAGTGGTTTGGCAGCCTGGGTCACTGGAACTAGCAGCAACCAAGGCCTGTCATGCCCCCAAATCGATTCTATCTTGTGCACATGTGCAGAACAATTTTAATTGCACTGCGTATGCACATGCAGTGTGCATCAAGTGCATGTAGCATGCACACGAGCTAACCAGCAATAGTGCCTGCCAGTACCGACCCCTGATGCATGCGCCAGAAACCAGAAGAGCAGCTGACGATGGCACATGCACTCACAGAGAGGGCTCTGTGTGCCACGTCTGGCATGCATGCCATAGCTTCGCCATTATGGGTACAGACTCTCCTGCTTCTGTAGGGAATTAGACTACATGACCTTCAAGGTTCCTTCCAATTCTATTATTCTATGTTCTCCCACGTTACTAATTCCAAGTACTTCATGCTTGCTTGATGTTTCAGCTTCCAAAATTACCTCTTGATGTCTACCAGTCAGTTTCTATGGCCAATTTCCCTGTGAACTCCAGCTAAGAAGTAGAATTTCCCAGGCTACTGCCTTAGTAGTACTTCCAAAGGGAACTGCAAAATCCATCAAAAACAAATAAGCTCTAACGAGCTAGTGGAAACTTTGGTCACTGATACAGGATTAAAGTATTTCCCAAAAGGGTTCTTGAAGCCATAGTAGTTTTCTCTGCTGAAAGTCAGGTGTTATGCAGGAAAGATTAATTAATATTTTGGTTTGGGTTTTGCTCCACCTGGAACTTGCAGGGCTGTATATCAACCACAACAAATCAATGTGGAAACTGGGAAGAAAAGCAAGGATGTTCTCCATAGGGCTGAGTCTTTTCCCTTTAAAAAATGTTTCTGCTCAAAAAATGCTCCAAGAACCAGCGAGAAACCACAAACCTGCATTTATCTTTGGAAAAGTATTTATGACTCTACCATTTCAAAGCTCCCGTGTGTGCATTTTCAATTACAATTTTTTGCTAAACCTCAAGTGACTCTGCTCTGGCAGGAGGGTACACAGATATTATTGCCTAGAGAAGCCAACTTTGACCATTTCTTCTCATCACGGCCTCATCTTCCATTTTTCAGTTTTAACTGCCAGTACAATTTTGCAGGACAAGAAGAAAACATGATATTCTGATTTTCTAACAAAGGTCTATTCAGCTTCGCTTCTGAATAATTTTGGCTTTCAACCTTGCTCATTCATGGCTAGAGTTTACAAGGGTTTACATATTTCTTTTGAGCAAGCAATAACTCATGCAAGACTCAAGGTGCAGCTACGTGCAAACAGGACCCCAGGTTCAACATTAAAGAACAACCACATAATGCCTTATTTGGCTCCTATCCCTGCGTTTCATAAGTAGTTGATTTTCACTCTTATACAGGAAATTAAAAATGCTGTACTTTTGTGACAACGTTCTGGGGACAGTTTTATTAGAGAACTACGATTATTATTCTAATTCAGATTCACAGGGACAAGCTGGTGGGTAAAATTAATGGAGAAATTATGTTTTGAGCTGCTGCTAAATAAACTTGTCCTCGACTACAGATTCTTCCAAATCAAAGGATACATATTTGCATAGAAAATATTCTGCAGAAGAATGGAAGAGATAAATATTATACTTTAGAAAGAGAAATACAATGTCATACCAAGAATAAAGAATTGAAGTTCAATTGTCCAGGAAGATCTAGGTCGGTAAGTAGGTGGGTTGGTGGGTTCATGTATGGATGGAAAGGATAAACAGAGACAGAAAGACAGGCAGGCAGGCAGAAGCAGAGAGACAGAGCAGAGAGAGCGCAGAGAGAAAGAGAGAGAGAGAGATGAGACAGAGGCAGAATTGTGTGTATACACACACACACACACACACACACACACACACACACAAACATACACGTTAGGATTAAGGAGAAAGGAAAATGTAAATGGTTTAGAAATTCCGGGGTCATGATAACCAAAGGAGCTGCAACAAGAGAGTAAAGTTTGGACATTAAAACTGAGTTTCCTTCAAACATTAAACTGATTATACCCATTTGTTCCCAGTAAATTGAATTTTTACTCATTTGTTGAAGTTTGTAATGCTTTGGATACTCACATATTCCTGATATTTGTAAAAGAAACACAAACAGTTTTGATCTACAGTTGTGCCATGAGATGTTCAGTCCCTCCAGGCAGAAAAAATTAAAGAAGCAGAACTTCTATTCAGAGAACTTAATAAAAGCTCCATTTCATATATTCATCCTCAAGAGTAATGGGCCAAATATTCGTACCTCATAATTATGAGGAGACATCCTGGCTAATTTTCACTCTGATGACAAAACATGCACAACACTGAAGTTCACTGCAAACTTTATACAGCATGTCAATGGTTACACTCCAATACTGGGTGGCATCAAGAGTCCACTTTGAGACCAGTTTTGAACAAGTCGAATTTAGAACTCCAGCAACTTTTTCCAAAGACAACAGCTAATTTTGGCCATTGTTGGTAGCCCTTAGTCAATAATATACATGTTGGTTTCATTTTTGCACTCCTGACTTAAATCATGTAAGAGGCAGTAATGCATACATTTTTGGTAGGCAGGCCCAAATGTTTTTTAAACAATTACCAAATTTGTAATATATTATATGGATGGCATATATCTCTTAATGGTGCTGGCATATTTCCCTTTCTTTTAAATAATCTTAACTCTCTAAGAATTATTCTTCAAGGGCTTCCTTTAAGTGAAGAAAAATTAAGTAGTGAACAACATACCATTGAAATGGTTTTCTCATTTTTTTTCGCCTTTGATAAGATTCTTGACATCCACCATAATAGCATTCAAGAGTTTTTTCCATCTCTCTTTATCCACACATATTCTGCTACTACATCTTGCAGTAGAAGAATTTAAACAGTAATAAAAATTGTTCCTTCACATTGCCATTTTTCAAGTTGACAAATATGGGCACTGTAACAACTCTGATCCTCATTATGGGGCAAAGTCAGTACTACAGGGTGATAGCATTAAAGAGGTTACAGGACGATGTAAGTCAGTTAGAATTTCCCCAATTCACGGAAAAATATCTCTCGGCTTTGGCAAACTTTCAGCATTTTACCGATTAAGGAACAGAGTGTTTCAAAAGCTATTTTGCTAAGAAATAAAATATTCTAGGAAACATCAGTTTGATCTTGTGCTCTCCATCTCTGAAGGTTTACAAATACATAGACCAAACAACTACCACTCTGGGACAGTTTAATAGGTTTTCCTACACATTGCAGAGGTTTGACCACATGATCCATGCTGTACCTACTATTTGAGGTCCTACATCTTAAAGTCAGAAACATCAAATTTGAATTTAATAATAATCAAAATTCACGATGTCCAAATTGTCAACTTGCTAGAAATAAAAACTTAATTTCTGAATTCCTTGGATGCTCTGGGAATTAACACACAAAGAGATTCAGAAAAGATTTCTTTTTTCTTAAATGCTACCCACACCAGCAACAATCACTAAAGCAGAGACCAATTCTCGAATAGAGCTCGGCTGTCTGGAATCCTCACTGTATATTGGATATTAATACAATTGAGAGAGTCCAGAGGTACTTCACGAGAAGAGTCCTCCACTCCTCTACTCACAACAGAATACCTTACGACACCAGGCTTTGAATTTTGGACTTGGAAAATTGGAGCTACGCCACCTACATCTGACCTAAACATAGTTCATAAAATCATCCGCTACAATGTCCTACCTGTCAATGACTGCTTCAGCTTCAACCACAATAATACATGAACAACCAGTAAATACAAATTCTAAATAAACCACTCCAAACTCGATTGCAGAAAATACAACTTTTGTACTGTGGTCAACACCTGGAATGCATTATCTGACTCTGTTGTTAAATCCTCAAACCCCCATAACTTTAACCTAAAACTGTCTACTGTTGACCTCACCCCATTCCTAAGAGGTCAGTAGGGGCGTGCATAAGTGCACTAGTATGCCTAAAATCTCTGTCCTACTTTTTCCATTTATTCATCCCCATTTACAGTGTTCATACTTACGTTTATACTTACACCTGTTATCTTTTACATATTTGACAAACTAAATAAACTAAATAAATAAATAAATAAAATAAAATAAATCATCATAAGCACTGAAACTAGAATAAATATTCCAGTTGATAGAAGTTGGTCAGCATGTTGGATGCTCCCTTCTTGGAAGCCAATGCTTCTGATGGGGGGTACAAGGAACTATCTTCATTTACATATATCACCTTCCAACACAATACAGGTTGTATATTGTATTATACAACACAATGTACAACTGAAACTGAACCTAAAATCTCTGTCATTATGTGAGGCATTTGTTAAGTGAATTTAGCTCCATTTTATGATTTTTCTTGCCACAGTTGTTAAGTGAATCATTGCAGTTGTTAAATTAGTAACACAGTTGTTAAGTGAATCTGGCTTCTCTAGTGACTTTGCTTGTCAGAAGGTGACAAAAGGGGATCATATGATCTCCCAGAAACTACAACCATCATAAATATGAACAAGCTGCTAAGCACTGAATTTTGATTGCATGACCATGAGGCTGCAGCAATGGTCGTAAGTATGAAAAACAGTCATAAGTCACCTTTTTCAGTGCTGTTGTACCTTCAAATGGTCACTAAACAAACTGTTATAAGTTGAGGACTAACTATAGTGACTATCATTTAAAGGCAAACAAAGAACAGTTTGAGTCCATTCTGCAGGGAAGCTGGTAATGAAAATTCTATGGGATGGAGGAAAGAGGCCAGCTGAACAGACTTCCAGGATGATTTTGCTTCTCTTCCACTCCCTTTATTCAGAAATCCTTCTCACATGACAGTTGATAGTCCTAAAAGTCCCAGAAAACAACTGAAGGGTCCAACCAATCATATTACTTCTTCCTTCTCTCTTCCCATAGGACAACTGGTGATAGCGGCTCAGTAGGGATAGATGAAGAGCAGTGGTGGGATTCCATTTTTTTACTACCGGCTCTGTGGGCATGGCTTAGTAGGTGTGGCAGGGGAAGGATACTGTAAAATCTGCAATCTCCATTCTCTCCCCACGCCAGGGGAAGGATACTGCAAAATCTCCATTCCCTTCCCACTTCAGGGGAAGGATACTGTAAAATCTCCACTCCATTTCCACTCCAGGGGAAGATTACTGTAAAA
>JAPKID020003389.1:0-12409 GCA_026931265.2 Tropidonophis doriae
TCACTTCCAGTTTCAGTGGCGCGTCATTTTGAGTGCTCCAGAGGCTTCCCAGGTCCTCCAGAGGCCCTCCAAAGGCCCTCCGGAGGCTTCAACAACCTTCAGGAGGCTTGCCTGAAGCCTCCAGAGCACTCAAAACGATGTGCTGCCGAAACTGGAAGTGACCTCCGATTTGCACACAACCCCCCTGCGCTCTCCCCCTTATGGCACACAAGCCTAAAAAGGTTCACCATCACTGACCTATGCAATTTTTGACTTTCCCAGATATTATGATATATATAGGACAGGGTTTTTTCCCAAGATGCCTCATTTACTGATCATGTACTCGCTATTAGCCTTTAGTAGATAAGAACGGTTCAGATATTTTATTGGGGTTTTAATTGTTTCATTCTGTTAAATGTTGTTTTACACTTTCATTATTCCAAATATTCCATACATGGAAAAGCGGGATAAACTGAATAAAATACTCAGAAGTAAGTCTCGTTATGTTCACACCTTATTACCGTTGAATAGTTTAATCAATTTGTATGGTTGCCCAGATTGAAACTGCAATTCTGGATGGCTAAGAATGGGTTAAAACTTTAATATCATAAAACCAAAATAAATATACCTAACTGATGTGCAATTCCTTTTCTATAATCTTAAAAGCGTGAAAATTAAAAAGAGAAGAAGAGAAGGAGGAACAATTATTTCTTTAATATAAGGAGATAGCTACAAAATACAGTGGATTGTTGGCAATAGGTAAACCATTATGCCCATTTTACAGAATCGCCACTTCAACTAAATGGGTTTTTGCTTCGCGGAATTTCAGTTGCTGAAGGGCTGAAGCGTAGCAAAATACAGAAACATATCCCTGAGGCATCATGTTTGTAGAGGGTGACCGTTTTAAAATTCCCTATGGACTAGAAAGCTACGATATTGAGCTTGTCGATCAGAAGGTCGGCAGTTCAGTGGTTCAAATCCATAGCGCCACGTAATGGGAGTGAGCCCCGGTTACTTATCTCAGCTTCTGCCAACCTAGCATTTCGAAAGCACGTAAAAAATGCAAGTAGAAAAATAGGAACCACCTTTGGTAGGAAGTTAACAGTGTTCTGTGCGCCTTTGGCACTGAGAGGTCTTTGGATAGCGCTGGCTCTTCGATTTTGAAACGGAGAGGAGCACTGCCCCCTAGAGTCAGGAAGGACTAGTACATATGTGTGAAGGGAACCTTTACCTTTACTTTATAAACTAGAACAGGATAGTTGCTGCTGCCACGTATTGTCATAAAACTGGCCAACAGCCCTACTCCAACCTTTCCTGGGCGAAAAGTCCAACAAAAGCAGTAAAATAAATTCCATCACCTTACTCCCTCCTTACTACCTCCACTTCCTATCATTTCCAACCAGCATGGACTTTGACATAATTGACAACTGGCAGATGAAGCAAAGGTTCCCTCTTGTTTATAACCCCATTGATATCCATCCCACAAAAGAGTTGAGGCTCACTTCTCAACTCTTTGTTTAGTAGGCAGAGAGAAACATCCAGCAACAGGACTTTATTGCTTACCCCGTTGTCCTACTTCTTTCTTAACTTGTTCTGCTACTTGCTTGATGTTGTCTGACTTTGTCACATCCAGCTGCAGTGTTTGGAGGTTAGGTGACGACTCCTCTTTCAGCTCCTTTGCCCCCTTTTCAGTTAGGCAAGCAGCGATCACTTGAAATCCTCGCCTATCGAAGGTCAAAGCTGCCAGTTTCCCAAATCCGGAGTCGCAACCGGTGATGAATATGTATTTCCCTTCGGGATCTACGTCATCTAAATTCTCCCCATCTCTCCATTTCCACCATATAAAGATGACGATTAACCATAGGATCAAATGGTACCACATGCTAAAATTGAACTCTTCGTTTTCCTCCTGAAATGAATATGAAAATAGAATTGCCCCGGGTGTTTAATTCAGGTCTTTCCCTTGACAGCACCACTTCCATAAATGAATAGATATGAAGAGGGGACCATTATCTGAGAGGCGGTAACTTCTTGCATAAAAACCACAATTAGCTACTACCTTTATTGTGATTATTTCAAATGAGACCACAGGTCACACAAGGATTTCTTTACCAGGCGAGTAAAAAAGCAGCAAGCGGAGAAAACAATCCGCAAATCTGGAAAAAAAACACGCTTGATGCTATCGTGATGAGTTACGCTACACAAATCAACATAATAATCTAAATGTTGTTCAAGATTAATGGAGGAATGTGATTTTGAACCAGCTTGCGCTGATCCACTCTGCTCATCTGCTCTATTAGCTATATTATTACTACCTTGTGGTTCAATTCAGGCCTACAAAATTTTCTCCAATTATCTTCCAAACAGTGCTACATATTGTACTACTATGCTGTAACATGGACTGTTGGCTTGAACACAGACGTCGTTTAGAGTGTCATAAAATCTCAACTAACTCTGGGCTTATTATTCAGTAAATCATGTTTAAGCAACATAATAGGCAAGCATATGTTGGATCTATTCTGTTCTTCAAATCCATGTCCTGGGACTGATCCACCTGTAGTATATTTGAAGGCACAAAGTCATTAACTGACTTACACACAGCACTCTGTGAGGGGAAAAAACATCACAAATAGGAAGCTAAGCTAGGTTGAAGAAAGTATTTCCTACGTAGTGTTTCCTAGGGATTTCGCAAAGGAACTTTAGTTCAATGATTTACCTAGCTATACTCAAGGCCGTGGTGCTACGTAGTTCCTAGGCAACTGTTAATCTGGACTTTGTTCTTCTCCTCTGATCCTGATTTCATAACAATCGTGAATAGAGACGTACTAGAAAACTAAATCATGATGTATTTCAATAACCAACCCTGCTCAGGAATTTTTACTCTATAGGTAAAAAGGTAGGTAAACACTTAGGAGATATCTTTCAGCACTGGTTCTTGAAACCAACCCAACAGCACCTGAGAAGGCAATCCAAGGCTTTCCTTTTTTTTAAAAAATAATTTGATTGTAAATTAGTAACAAAAAAAAGAATATAAATAAGACATTGACAAGACAAAACTACACAGACACAACTGGGAGTAACCCACCCCCTATATGTACACAGTTACCAAGTAACATCATATACCATTTTACTACATTTCCACATATTCTATCTATTTCTATTTGTTTATATCTTACATTTATCCATTCCCCACAACTGCCACTGCTCCATCTACATTGTATATCCTACCCTATCGCACATCCCGTAATCTCTTTACCTCCATCCAGTCATTCCATTTTTCCCAACTTTGATAAAATATTGCTTCCTGTCTGTCTTTCAGAATATATGTTAGTCTGTCGCACTGAATATTTTTTCCAAGGCGTTTCAGAACTACTGAGTCTTTTACTGTTGGCAGTTGATCCTAAAAGGCAGAAGCTACCCATCTCGTCAGTCTTCGTTGCCACTTCTAAGGCTGATGAATGTACATGTTGTCATTGTTTGATCCTTTTTGTATTTAACTGGGGCCCTATTGTTTCACAGAGTAACTTAATTAGTTTTAAAAATTAGGGATTTTTTGCTTTTGAAAATATTTTTTTCCTGCTGGTTCAGGCGAATAGGCAGGGGAAAAAATGCTTTAAGAAGTGGAAAAAAAGGATGTCATGAGATTGTGGGAACCTTTTTTGTGCCCTTCTTTAAGCATAAATTTTCCCTGCTGGTTTGGGAGAATAGTCAGGAAAAAATGCTTTAAAAAGTAAAAAAAAAAAGGTTCCCACTATCGCACGGCACTGTTGAACCTTTTTTTCCCCTTCTTACGGCATTTTTTACTACTGGTTCAGGTGAATGGGTAGTAAAAAATGCTTTTAAAATTTAAAAAAGTTGGCCATGCCAACCCAGTCATATGACTCCTCTCCACCAAGCTAAGCCACCACGCCCAGAGCACTGGTGGCAAAACTTTTTACATTTCACCACTGGTTCCGAGTGATTCCCAAGGTTGAAAGGCATTTACAGATTTATTGGTCAGGAAAATTGGTCAGTTTTGCTCTTTTGCTTTAGCATCATAGACAATTTGTACATGACCTAGTCTCTGTTCTCTATTCTACAGTCAGCCCCTCTTTGCAGTTATAACTGAGATCTTCCACCTCCTTGTGCCAATCATATTGTCAATTGATTTCTGGGTGTTCTCTTTGGTGATATCCAAATATATACGAATAATTTTCATTACAAAAATGCTAGGAATGGAGAAATAATTGGATTGGCAGAAATTGATAAATTATTATCTCGCTTCGTTCCAGTTTCCTAGGCCATTCAATCCATCTACATTTTCCTGCTTACTGTTTTCAATTTTGGCATTCCAACCACAGTCTTGCTTGTATGTGCTGCTGATTTCAGATTGAACCTAACCATAAAATCCATCAACTTCCTTTTCTTCTGCATCCGTACATAAGTTTGGATAACCATCATACTTACGGGCTGTTCATGAACTGAATTGGTATTATCCAGGTAATCTTTGCCATATCTTTTTCAAATATGAAAACAATGCCATTTCTTGTTTTTTATTCCCTGAATAAGAACAGTATGACTTTCTGACCATAAATGTCCATTTGGCACACCATTTCAATCCAATTTAATGCCTAAAACGCCAATGTGTAGTTTATTCATTCTGTCCTACATGGTGTTAAACTTATACATGTTCATGCTTCTTACATTCCCTGTACCAACTGTAATTCTGCTTTTACAGCTTCGGATTTTCTTTTGCTGCATGGCCACATCAGCAATTGGATGCCTGGAAGGGTTTAACCTAGCTGCATCTTAAACACCATTAGCACATCAGCCCTTCCTCAGTAGAGGTTTGAGTGGTGTCCAACATGAGTCCATCATCTGGCACTAAATCATCTATTTTGTTTATCCATGCGGTTTTCTTGGTAAAACACATAAGTGATTTACCATTGCTTTCCCTCACGTGGTACGAATTAATGCCTTTGCCATTGTCACTGAAGTGATCATTTGCCTCTATCATCTCTCATGTAGCTGGTCATCCCAGCTGCCCAGCTAAAGGAAGCAGACCCCTACCGGTATATTAGGCAACTAGGGTAACCTTTCCACCTTGTACATGCACAATGTTCTTCATTCATTCCTCCAAGAACATCCCCTCCAATGATAAAGCAGCATTCTTCCTTGAGAGAGAAGAATGAAAAGGAGATAGGGGGGAAAAATCATTTAAAAAATCAGATTTTTCTGCAACCAGTCCTTTCAAATGTGTGCTGGAGAACATGAGAGATATTTTCCTAGATTTTCAGAAAAATGTAAAAGCAAGTCTCGTAAGGGAAAGCAAAATGCCCATAATAAAGGTGTTAAATTAGGCTTGGTGACCTTACCCACTAAATTTAGTCTGCATTTGTCTGATGCTAATGTTTTGGAAGGCATCCTAATAAAATGGATTGAAAATAAATCATGCCTTGTGTATAGACACATAGAAAAACTGCTCAAACCAGGTCATAAATAGGAACCAAGAATGAGGGAGTTTAGTGTGAGAATCAAACAGGCTGGGAATGTAAACAGGGCTTGATGAAAATGTCTCTCCATGGAAACACCACATGTTCACTCCTACTTTCTTCCTGAAGGAGGTTTCATCAGCCTTAGGCAGCAAATTAAAAAGGCTGTTTATGTCCTCCCCGACAAGGTTCACCAGCAAGATGCCTGGATTTTTCATCTTATAAATAAGACAACTACAGGAATTTGAACAGTGACTAATTCTTCCTCAGTGGAGATGAAATGTAAGAGCGGATAACAAAAAACAAAACAAAAAACCAGGTATTCAAGGCAGAGGTGGGTTTCTACAGGTTCGGATCGGTTCGGCCGAGTGAGTAGTAACTCATCCTGCCATACTCCTGAACCGGTTCTCTCGGCGTCGCCATAGGTGCCACCATTTTGTTTTTTGCTTCTGCACATGTGCAGAAGCATTTTTAGTACTACGCATGCATGCATAGTGCGCATCAAGCATGCATGAGCAGCATGTCCCTGAGTGAACCAGCAGTAGCAGCAATCAGAACCCACTACTGATTCAAGGAAATCGTCACATGTAAGGAAAAGGTAAGACCTAAAATATTTATCCCCAAAGTCTTCCTTTTTCTGGTCTGTATTTTTCATTCATCAGCCCAACTTTTATAAACAGCATTACATAGGATGGTAGAAGCATAATTCTTAGCATAATCTAAATTCACACTTTTAGGCCACATTAATAAAGCAGCATGGGACATGGTGGCTCAGCGGCTAAGACGTTGAGCTTGTCGATCAGAATGGTCGGCAGTTTGACGGTTTGAATCCCTAGTGTCGCGTAACGGAGTGAGCTCCTGTTACTTGTCCCAGCCTCTGCTAACATAGCAGTTCGAAAGCACGTAAAAATGCAAGTAAAAAAATAGGAACCGCCTTTGGTGGTAAGGTAACAGCATTCTGTGTGCCTTCGGCGTTTAGTCATGCCAGCCACGTGACCATGGAGATGTCTTCGGACAGTGCTGGCTCTTCGGCTTTGCAACGAAGATGAGCACTACCCCCTAGAGTCGGGAACAATTAGAACCTATGTGCAGGGGAAACTTTTACCTACACCTAATAAAGCAGCATGGTAGACAGGAGTCAAACAAAAATCATTAGAAAATGTTTCTTTTCTGCTATTCCCAATCATATTGTTTCTGGGTTCTTGACTTTTCTTTCTACAGTTACAGCCTTATTTCAAAATTCATAGCTCGTAATTATAAAAGGAGGACAGGTATTTTACATCCCATAATTAAGCCTAAAAAATCGATGTGATTGGAATACATGGCTGCTAATCTAGTCTGTTTTTATTGTTTAAAAGTTCTTGCTGTGAGTCTGGAAAAAACCTGATTCAGATCCATGAGATTTATACTCCATAAATATATCTCATAAATTAATGCATCATTTGAGATTTATAGTTTTATTTATATGTTCAAGCCAAAATGAAAGGAGCTTTTCTAAAATGATGAATTATTCTCTATAAACTGACATCAATATTTTCCTTTCATCACTGATCTATCTATCTTAATGGAAAATATGCTTTTGGATTGCTCAAATATACAACTATTCTAAGAAAGAGCTATTGCTCTTCCTGTCATACAGATTAGGAATAGAAACTGAGGAAAGGTGAGAGATTATAGCTCTGCGGCCTCCCTGATACGGCTGGAAACAGTCATCTATCAGACAATGTTGGGCAAGGTTGACCATTCATCTGATGTAAGGAGTTAGTTCACACATGTTAAACTCTCTTCTTTTGATAGTGGTTTGTGAGTAAACTGCAGTTTCTGGGACAAAGCCAAAACCATATACTGTACATAGCATTATGGATTTCACTGTGTGAACCTAAGGCTGAACCTGATTCATGAAACCATGGTTAAAGAAAGTTTTTTGAGATGTTAGTTGGGGACTCATTTGTACAAATGACATTAAACTTTTTGGCTTCTCCCGTGTAATTATGTTATCGTATGGAAGGAAAATAAAACTTCAAGCTAATGAAAAATAATATGTAGGGTATATGCTTTCAGAGGGAAGAATAATGCAAATGTTGTACCCATGTTGGAGAAATTGATCCTTGTGTTTATATGAAGGTTTATGATCTTGATCATGTCCTCCACAGTTTTGTCATGTTCCATCACAGGGCTGAGATCACCTTGGGTAGACTAAATGCCTATGTTTATTCTGATTATGATCCCATTCAGATGTGAACTATTCAAATCAGCTCACATTCTCATTATGCAGAATCAGGTTGTGCATCTCCACTACAAATCTAGGTGGCTGCTAGGAGTCAAAAATGACTTGATGGCACATAATCAATCCATCAATCTTCAGCTACAAATTATGTTTGAGAAATTTGCCTTTTAAAATATCTTTGATGTAAAAACATTCCATGAAAACTGTACAGACAGTTTTTAATGATTTTCAACATGCAGCTTTTTTTAATCAACAGCTAGATATGACTCCTGATACCCACCAGGACTTGCCATGGTTAAACGTGATTCCTTTACAATATTCATATGCTATTTGCTCAACTTCAGAATTAGAAACCAGTCATTCTTCATCCTGAGTGCAACTAATAAAAGGCAAATCAAACAAGCCTTGCTTCATTTATTATTAACATTCCACAGCAGAATACATTCATGGATGGAACCTGGATTCTATGAAAATCTCATTTTAGTGTTTTAATGGCTGCACTATTACAATCAAATGTATGTTCAGAGAAGCAAAAGTTAGAAAATTGAATTCAAGAGGGTAGCAGATCTTAAATTTGTCCAGATATAAGAGTAAAGGAAGGCTTAGCTATCACTCAGTATCAGTTTAAGACTATAATATCTATCTATCTATCTATCTATCTATCTATCTATCTATCTATCTATCTATCTATCTATCTATCTATCTATCTATCTACCTTACTCTTCCTTGTCTACTTTCCATTGTGGGACACAAAAACAATAACATCCACTACAAATACCACCAGGGATTTGTACAAATTCCAGGGACTTTGAACTGTAGTATAGTATTATTATGGGACAGCAAATGCCTAAATCCCTGATGGCGAACCTATGGCACGTGTACCACAGGTGGCATGCAGAGCCATTGCCCCAGCTCAGCTCCATGCCTTCCACTAGCCAGCTGATTTTCAGGTCTCTGCTACACGTGTGGGGGTTGGGGCGCATGCAGGAGACATGCTTGCATGCACTGGTAGGCAGGGTGTCAAGCACACTTGTGGGGGTCGGGTGCATGCAGAGGGGTTGCACTTGCATGCACAAGGGGTGGGGGAGTGTAGAAGTCACACACACATGTATGGGGGCAGGGTGCACTGGGGGGTGTCATACGTGCATTGCATTATGGGTGTGTGTACACATGTGTTCTGTCACGCACATGTTTTTGGCACTCAATGACAAAAAGGTTAGCCATCACTGGTGTTAAGGATATCTCTGTTAGGAGATTGAAAAAGGTGCAATGGAATGTAGCAAGAGATATGTTGCTAGATATCCACACTAACAGTCATAGACACTGAAGGTAAAAACAAATGGAATTTTATTTGCGGTGGAAAAATAAAGTAAGATACACTTCTTCACAAACAAGTGATAAGTAGTCCTGAATCAAATACCATCTATAACTCAAACAGTTGGCTTAGTTGCTCAACTCATGATTCTCTTTACTTTCGTTGATCTAACCGACATACAGAGCCTTCATCCAAGAGATCAGCGTCTAACAGTGATTCTGGCTCCCTCTTCTGGCCTAGATTAATAGATACATTTTCAGTACATGTCTGGATTATAGTAATCTTGTTGTTACCTTTACTTTTCAGAGAAGAATATTAAGAAAAATGATGGCCATAGCAAAAATAAAAGGTCTTCCTTGATTTATGCCAGATGAATTGAGATTCAACCAAAAAGGCCTCTAATTCACCATGAGGATGATAAAGATCTCAAATTCCTTGATTCCAAGTGGTTTGGATATTTATAGTTTATTATAAATGAACACATGGTCCATAGCAAATGTGCAGCCAATCTCCTTTCTTCTGTAGTGATGCTATATGGCAGTGACTGGCAAGAAACCTAAGCAACCATCTTTCTTTCGGTATTAAAGGCATTTTCCAAGCCCACCCATACCGCGTACCAAAACTCTACAGATTTAAAGAAGTGATTACAGTTGTTACCTAACAATCTAAGCTTGCATAATTACACCAGATGCCAACTGGGTCTTTTTCATTCAGCCCAAACACTCAACACATGATCACATTCCCATAAAGTGGCTGCACATTGCTGCTGGGAGCATGGATTTGATTATGTGAGTCTCTTCCTTCTAGTTTAGTTCTCTTTGGTTTTTCAAATAAGGCTACTTGAACACCAAGACTTTCTGGAGCAAGAATGGCCACATGCCACAACATTTTGGGTAACACACTAGCATTTACCAACCCTAGACAACAATTATTCTCCCTATTCCAAAGAAACTGAACACAAATGCAAAAAATTTACATACCTGTATCACCCAAATGGCTTGTCAACATCCATATTAGAAAGTGATCTTTCATCTTCAGAACTGCATTTGGTGGTGACATGAAAGGGAGAGAAAGTTGCAAAATGAAATAGGAGCATGGCAGATGCACAGTTAAGTGGACTTCCAACCACCAGTGATTGCTTGTGCAACGAAGCTCATTTTCAAGATGCAAGTGAAGAGGATATCTGTGACCACAGTTTCCAAAATGAATGTCCCATCACATCAGGGATGGTGTGAAATCAACTTTTGCATTCGTGTGAACAAGAAATGTTGAATTATAAATAAATATGTAAAGAATTGTTTCTCTTTTGTTCAGAGCAAGGGGGTGACAAACTAGCAGAATCAAGTTAGTCATTTTCCAGACTTTTGACACAAAATGGTTGCCATCTCTTTTCTAGAGAATCCTGTTGTTAGATGCAAAGAAAACCATTTATACATACGAAGGGGAAAATAAGGTTGGAACAAGGATTTACCTTTATCTCATTAACTCTGGATTTTTAAATCTAATTTATGTCATTCAGTGACAGGAATCACAAAGCCTTTCAGAATAACACCAGTGTACACACCAGGCTGGATTAAGCAGATTAAAACATGTTAGACACTGCTTTTTCTAGGCATTCACTCTTAGTTATTTCTGTCTCAGGAGGTAGCAGTTCCTAGATGAACATGAGTAGGTACTTCTTGGATCCTTTTGGAAGTTAGGAATTAAGGCTAGAAACAAGAAGCTTGAGGTCAGATTTAGTAGTTACAATCCAATAGCAAGCACAGCAAAAGTGTGAAATGTTTAGACTGTTACACCACGGAATGGAATGGAATGGATGGAACGGAACAGAACAGAACGGAACAGAAGAGAACAGAACAGAATAGTTGGAAAGGACCTTGGAGGTCTTCTAGTCCAATCCCCTGTTTAGGCAGGAAACCCTATACTAGTGATGGAAAGCCTTTTCAGCACCACATGCTGAAAAAGGAGTGTGTGTGCACGATCTTCATGCCCGCAACAAGAAAGAGGAGCTGCCCAGGGCGTACGCCGGAAAAAGAAGTTCTGGTTTCCAGCATGCACAAGCATGGTAGCCAGCTAGTCTTCTAGTTACTGGCATGCATGTGTGGGCGACAATCCGTTGACTGGCGCACATGTTCATGCTGGAAAATGGAAGACCAACTCTTCCAGTTTCCGGCACGCACGAAGGCCAGCTGATCGTCCTGTGCGCATGCGTGCCACAAACCTAGAAGAGGAACAGATGATGCCGTGTGTGTCAGGTGACATCACACGTGCCATAGGTTTACCATCACAGCCCTATACCATTTCAGACAAATGATTATCCAAACTCTTCTTAAAAACCTCCAGTGTTGGAGCACCCAAAATTTCAGAAGGCAAGTTGTTCCATTGATTAATTGTTCTGTCAGCAAATTTCTCCTCAGTTCTAGATTGCTTCCCGCCTTGAAGAGACATAAAATTAGAACTTCAAAACTGAAGTTAGTGTAGACATTAATAGTATAGTTGGATTGTAGCTATTAACTACATGAAGGGTAGGGGAAGAAAGAGATGGAGTGAATGAGAGAGATGGCTTACTTTTAATACTCTGAAGCCATTAAGATTTCTTCTCCAATGGCTTTTTAGCTCTTGTAATTGGCATTGTTTATCCAACAGTTGGGTCCTCCAATCATTGCCTGTTAGACCCCTAATTCCTGTAGCAATCAAGGTCATCTACATGCTAGTCTAGGATGTAAAACAATCAGTACCTCAACTTCCCAAAAGAAAGTAAGGGCAAACCAGAGGTCTCCTCAAGATCCTACACTTACTTCAAAATGACAAAGCTGCCAGCACAGCTTGGCCTCTCTCATGCACACATATAGTAATAGCACTTATACATATATCTCTTTACAGTGCTTTGCAGTCTTCTCTAAGTGGTTTACAGAGTCAGCCTATTGCCCCCAACACTTTGGGTCCTCATTTTACCCACCTTGGATGGATGGAAGGCTGAGTCAACCTTGAGCCAGTGAGATTTAAATTGCCAAATTGCAGGCAGCAGATATAGCCTGCAGTACTGCACTTTAGCCACTGTGCCACCATGGCTCATGTCAGGGGTGGGTTGCTGCTGGCATTACTGTCAGTTCGCTTCACTCGTACTTGTGTGCCACATGTTGCTTGTGCATGCGCAAGTTGCATGTAAATTGTTCTGTGTATGCGCAGAACATTATAAAATGACAAAAAAATAAAATCATGCCGGCAATGGCATGGGCAACCAAGGGAACCAGTTCGGGGGCATGGCCAGCCTGCCATCCCTACCGGTTTGGCGACCCAGACACAATTGCCAATACTGGTTCACCCGAACCGGTGCAAACCAGTTGGCGATGCCCAGGGGAAGAGCCTTCTCTGTGATGGGCCCAACCCTCTGGAACGCTCTACCTCCCGAACTCC
>JAPKID020003390.1:0-12408 GCA_026931265.2 Tropidonophis doriae
ACACACATGCATTCACATGGACACTTTGGGCACTTGGTCCAGAAAAGGTTAGCCATCACTGTACTAGACCAAACTGGCTTTCATGTACTGGATGTGTGGTTTGTTGCACTATAGATCTCACAGTGTCTTTCCTGAGTTTCAGGCAGGAATTCTTCTAGCCAGCTGTGGAGATATCTAACTTTTTGTTTTTCCTATGAACTATAGCCTCTTCATGTTAAAGGCCCTATATGTCCCCTCAAATAATGTTCTAGCCGGCTGGGAGATTCTTCAGAATACCTCCTTGGAAACCCAAGTATCTGCAGGGAAAAGAAAGACTTGGGAGGGAAATGGATCCCTTATTTCATCCATTATGTGTTTATTGCATCCTACTTACCTCCATAAATGGAAGAAATTCAATGGTTAATAGCAATACGAGCCTAGATCGAAATCAACATCCCTTTTTAAAAATGAAAAAGTTTGCCCTTCATTCTGTCCTTTAAGAGAACTGAAAGGAAAACATAGATTTGAATCTAAAAGAAAATCAAGGTTATGTGTTCCTGTTTTATCTGTAACAACTCACCTTAATGAGAATTAATATTACAGCAACTTCCCCACCTTTTCTCTGTTTTGCTTTCACCCTCCCCAGGCTTCTAGAAAGCCTCTGGAACAAGGGGAGGGCAAAAAAAGTGCACCAAAAGCAGAGGGTCACACACATAGCATTATGGGTGTGGCATGCCAATGCACGACCCCCCTGTACTCCACCTGCTTTTGACATGCGAGCCAAAACAAGTTAGCCATCACTGCTGTATAGTGAGCATATTTTAACTGCATCCAACAGAAATGACAAGAATGTCACTAAACACAATGGCTGGGTAGCCAAATCACTTTGCATCATATCTCTCTCTCTCTCTCACACACACACACACACACACACACACACACACACACACACACCCTTAAGTGGATGGCATGAGCAGTCTGCATCAAATGATCACTTCCTTTTCTTCGCGAGGTGTCCATTTCATCCTAACCTTGGCCCCAAACAGAGGCAAGTCCTGTGTTCCTCATGAAGGAACATGGGATCCAAAGTAGTTGGCTGCAGAAAACTGCGATAAGAGAAAACAAAATAAAAAGGAGCCAATGTTAGAGGTCACATTTTACATTGTTTACAAGCCTTCAGGAAAGGTATTTAGATTTGTAAATGGGTAAGAAGGAACATATATTTATTACATAGGAAATGTTAAAGGCAAGTGGGAAGACAAATCATCCTGACAGCTGGGCCACCACAGTCTAGAGGAGGCGGGGGCAGACTTTCTAGTTCAGTTTGCAGTATGATAAATGAACAACTCTTCGATGCAGTTCGGTTGAGAGGAATCTCATTTTCCAAGCAGTGGTTGAAGTACATGCAGACCCTGTTCACGTGACTTTATCTATCTCAAAGCATCCTGCTCTTGGCAATTATTGTTATTTTTAATCATCTATCTTCTGTACTTTAGTCATCCTTCTAAAATGCCCACACGTTTTCATCTGTCTTAAAGCACGTTGCAGACTGCTATTATAAGACGTTATTACTATTTTTCATCATCCAACTCTTAGATTTTATATGTTGATACTCATCAAAAGAATATCAGGATATTAAAAGCATATCAAGATAATCCTGTTGAATATTTCCTTTTTTAAAAAGCTGCATTTAAAAAAAAACAGATAATGCGGATGGAGTATTCTCTCTTCTCCATAATTCAAGATTTTCTCTTTGGAATTAGGTTCAACTAGATTATGTCAGTGAAATACACACTTGTTCATTCAACTCATTTAGCTTACTGCTGACTCATAACCAAAGCAGTTATAAGACAGCAACATAAATGTTAAAATTAAAAGACAGTCAATGATCACAGAATGACAATCAACTTAATGTCCTTCTATTTGATGACAATTTGTTACTCATGTCTGAATGCCTTTTCAAAGAGCCAGGTATTCACAATCTCTGAAAATGTCATAGGGGGAGGATGGTCTAGATAGAATAGGCCCATGATGGCGAACCTATGGCATGTGCGCCATGGGTGGAATGTGAAGCCATCTCTGCGGCTACGTGAGTCATCACTCAAGTCAGCTCCACTGCTCATGCGTGTATACCTCCCGCCCGCCAGTTGATTTTTGGGTGTCTACTGGGAGACACGCATGCATGTGGGGGGTCATGCACATGTGTGTGATGGGGGGATGCGCTGCCCCCCACACCCTGTTTTTGGTTCCAGGAGGCTTCAGGGAGGCCTGCTAGCACCAAAACAGGGGTCACACACGCATGTACAGGGGGTGGGGGTCATGCAGGGTGATCACCTGTGCATGTGCGGGGGGCAGGGCCTGCAAGGGGGGGGCTTGCATTATGAGTGTCATCACATACACATACTCTAAACATGCTTTCGGCATCTGAGGAAAAAAAGGTTTGCCATCTCTGGAATAGGCTGATCTAAAAGAAGAAAGCCATTTCAACAGCTTGACATGGAGTCCCTCTAGATGATATTCCATCAGTAATGAGAACCTCAGCATTCACTGAAGATTTTTTTTTCAAACTGTGACCTTTTGCAACAATGAGCCACATTCAAGATGTAGAGCATATCGACCGCATATTTCCAGAGGAGATTTACACAATTTGCCAACATAGAAACTGTCATGTTAGCAGCATCTACTACATAGGCAGCATTGAATAAAGTCTACTAACATCCATCTTTTTCTGATTGAAAATCCATATTAAATCCCATTTGTCTGCAAAAGTTGGTTTTGGAAAAGAATGTATTCTGCATTGATTAAAAAAATATAACTGTTAAATTGCATACAACAAATCATTATTATAAACATCATGCAAATAACATTGAAAAATGTACATCTAGGAAATGTGTGTAGAAATGAAGGCATTAGGGTAATTTGCATTAGCAATCTTACAAGGGAATATGTATAAATACTTATAGAGTTATAATAAGTTAGGTTGGCCATGAGGAAAAAAGAAGGCAGCTGGCAGTGCTTAGAAACTGTGGTTGATCTTGAAAAAGCTAAGTAGGGTCAACACTGGTTACTAATTAGATGAAACAAAGGACCGCAGGCTTGACTGTAAAAAAATAAACATCCTGGTTGAAAGCAATAATAAATCATGTCCATATTGCCCCCAAGAAAACTGACATGTAGTAATTCACACAGTTGCACAAGTTCAACCAAAGAAAGTTGCTATCTTCGCAACAGTTTTATTAACCAAAGTGAGATTTTATACGGTTGCAGATTTTCAAATTTCTTTGAACTCTGCATTAACCAACATAGTTTAAAAACATTGGGGATGGAAAGTGGGGAGAGAGGTGAGCAGCATTTCTGTTATACAGTGGTAGAATTCTTACACATAAGTATCTGCAAAAAAAACCAACAACCCCAAGGGTTTTATCAAGAGAAAAAGAGCATTGCACAGTTGCCACACAAGTATTATCCTTTATATACTTGCAATCAGTATTGCAACACACACATCTAAAGGAGTGGAGCTTATGTCATATGTTACAACACTAATATCAAATGTTACAATGCTAGTTTATCATTTTCTGCTCCTTATCCCTATCCTACAGATATCCAAGAAAACGGAATGGGAAAACTGACCATTGCAGTGGTGTGTTCAGGATCCCATTACAACCGGTATGGTGCAACATGGCCAGGCACCCACCATGCTTACCACCCATGATGCTTCAGCTGCTTGGCAGAGCATCGCACAGGTGCAGTACACTCCATGCGCGTTTGCAGAAGCCACAAAAACTTCAAATACCGGTAAGGAGCACAGGCTGTTCGCCCCTCCAGAGCACCATATTGGAATGGTACCTGATGCTCCCAGTAGGCACCAGTACGCCCATACTGGGTCGTACCGGTCGTAACCCACCACATGGCCAACTGACCCTGGCCAACTCGCTGCAGGACAGTTCATTGTGGCTAACTCAGCCTGGACAACTCGCCATAGGACAATTCAACACAGGGGTGGGCTGCAACTGGTTTAACAACTGGTTTTGTGATTGCACACTTTGTGTATACTCTTGCACTTCGTGCATGCACAGCATTCAAAAACCACCCATTTTAAGCTCTAAAACCTACCTTCTACTGCAGCATTGGTGGGTAATGCAGCTGAGGCGTGGCAATCCACTGTGCCGTGAGAATCAGCTGAGCTGAAAAACATGGAAATATAGGACAGGATAGGGTAGGGATGGGTGAGCAGGGCCAACTGCTCACCAGAACTACCAGTCTGCTCGAACCAGTCCAAATTGACATCAGCCCACCTCTAATTCAACAAATGCAAAATTTAAATTATTTTTAGTGGAGCAATAGTAATAAAAGAAAGAATGTCAATCCAGAAATACAAGAGTTAGTATCATTTTGATGAAAATCACTAAGAATAAAATTTACTGAATGAAACGATTAATACAGCATTGAATTGACTCACAGTGAGTTGTCTCATTATGAGTTGTCCCATTGTGAGTTGTCCTGTAGTGAGTTGGCCATGATAAACTGGCCATGGCAAGTTGGCCATAGAAAATTGTCCTAGACTCCATGAGAAACCCAAGCATACTCATCAGGAGACTTAGCAAGTACAAAGTAGTATAAAATAGTGAAGATGTTTGGGGCAAGGTGGTTGGTTTTATTAGCAGGTTTCCCAACAATACAGTTTCTGTTTGTGGATAAAAAAAAAAAATCCATGGGAGAAACATGAACGGGAATAATATCTTATTCATGTGGACAAATAAATCGAATTTCTATTGAACATATCTGATTTACTTCTGGTTAACTTTCTGGAAGTATGGACTTAAAAACAATATCACACGATGGATCCTTCGAAATGATAGATTGCCATAAAAGAGATTCTACTTGGATATTAGTTTGTGTTTTAAACTGAGCACAAATTCCAAATGTTTTTTTAAGAAAAATCTTATTGTTAGAATTGCAGCTTCAGATCATCTTTCAAAGTATCTCATTTTTCAAATTGAAAAGCAGAGCTTAATGGGCCACTCAAAATATTAGAAAACTGAAATGCACCTTTACAAACACATTTGTGTATTTCTTCTGACAGGTTGGTGTGATAATTAGAAAAAGAAGGTAAACAGAATAGATCTCTCTGATTCATGCTTACTATTGTAAACTTTGTGTCACAGTGTGAGTGTGTGTGCAAACTATGTGCAAAATTACAGACACAAGTGTGTAAAATGCAACAGAAAATGACAGCAGAAACAGCAGATCAATGAAGACAGATTATTTTTGATCCTTCCAGAATGGATTTCATTATTTTTCTGTTTACACCATTCTCTCTTGTGGATCAGCCTTCTCTTAAATTCCATTCCTTGCTCAATCTTTTTAAAAATCGTATTTGCATAACCCTTCCACTATTTTTGTGGTACAAATCCTATTCTCTTTTCCTTGAGGTTGTTTTATTTCTTAACAAACAAAAGGTCCATGCTTTTTTTTGCAAAATGATTCATAGTACAAAAATATTTACAAGAAATAGTAATATTAATACCATGTTTCCCTGAAAATAATACTGGGTCTTATATTAATTTTTGCTCCAAAAGATGCATTGGGGCTTATTTTCTGATTAGGTCTTATTTTAGGGAAAATACAGTACTAAATGCATCCATTGGGCTGACAATCTTAATTGGGACTTATTTTGGAGGTAGGGCTTATATTATGAGCATCCTGAAAAATCATTGTAGGACTTATTTTCTGGTTAGGGCTGATTTTTAGGGAAACAAGGTATTAACTCATACCATTAATTAAACAGAATACTTAGTAGCAATAGATGAGATTTTGCATCTGGGAAAATGATAGAGGGTTCTGTAATTTTCCTATCTTTCTGTTTCTGTGGGTTTTTTTTTACTTTCCCTTCCAATACTTTTTCTTACAAACATGTTTCCAGTGACCAAAAATTCTGTGTCATGTAACATCCAATGCTCTCTGTTCTTTCAGTCACTGAGCCCCATAGAGAGGAAAAGCAAGAGACTTGTAAGGCACATAAGAATAAAACAGAGAATTGCTAAGCAATTTTAGTTTTGTTTTCAAGTGTAAAAGATAGCTCAAGGAGTATTTACCTGAGTGAATTCATCTGCATTTCACAAAAACAAGTGTTTGGAGATAAAGATTAATGCAGCATTGACAACCGGTAACAACAACATGAACAATTGGCTTGCAAATGTCTTTGTAGATTATCTTTCTCCTTTTCTGAAGGGAAAAAAACACGAAAGATTGATGAAGTATCATTAATTTTTATTTTTTGGGAGAGTCTTAAGAAACACTACACTGATCAACATAGTTAGTCTTCTTTGTTTGTTTGTTTATGAAACAAAACCAAGCCAGACATAATAAAGCTGCCATCTTTATCCTCGGAGAATAATCAGAAAACAGAGGACATCAAGGAAAGCAACCCATTACTATTGTCAGTTAAGCATCTTTATGTCTGATGCTATTCAGGCTGCTATGAGTCAACAATGACTCGATAGGACATGATCAATCAATTCTCACATTGCAGGAATCCTTCAGATAAACACTTTTCCCAAATCTTTGTTAAAGAAAGCATGTCAGAGCATGGGGGTGGGGGGAGAAGAGGGGGGAGAATAGAATAGAATAACAGAGTTGAAAGAGACCGTGAAGGTCTTCTAGTCCAGTTCCCTGCTTAGGCAGGAAAGCCTACACCACTTAAGACAAATGGCTATCCAACATCCTCTTTAAAATGTGCAGTGTTGGAGTATTCACAACTTCTGGAGGCAAGTTATTCCACTGATTAATTGTTCTAACTGTCAGGAAATTTCTCCTAAGTTGCTTCTCTCCTTGATTAATTTCCATCCATTGCTTCTTGTCCTGCCCTCGGGTGCTTTGAAGAATAGCTTGACTCCCTCTTCTTGTGGCAGCCCTGGGATATTGGAACACTGCTATCATGCCACCCCTTCTTTTCATTAAACTAGACATGCCCAGTTCCTGCAACTGTTTTTCATATGTTTTAGTTTTCAGTCCCTAATCATTTTTGTTGCTCTTCTCTTCACTCTTTCTAGAGTCTCAACATCTTTTTTACATCATGGTGACCAAAACTGGATGCAGTATTCTAAGTGTGGCCTTACCAAGGCATTATGAAGTGGTATTAACACTTCACGTGATCTTGAGTCTATCCCTCTGTTGATGCAGGAGGAGAAAGAGGCCCAAGAAAAGGAAATTTTCCCAGGATGTTTTTTTTTTTAATTCCAAATGGGAACTACAACTTTCTTCTGTAGATAATATTTTTTCTTAGTATTATTCTAGTTTCAACCAAATCCTTTTGTGGGCAATTCCCCAGAACTGATGAAATATGTGAGGGAGTAAACACTTCATCCAGCTAATATTTTCAGACAGCTAATATTTTCAGAGTCCCTTCGGGGAGAAGGAGCTGTTAATAAATAAAAAAAAAATTGTTCAAAACCAGACAAAGTCGCATTCATTCATTCATTCATTCATTCATTCATTCATAATACTCACTCACAACAATGTACATACATTGTTGAAATTATTCCAGCAAATACTAGCACTTTGCTCTAAGAGTATTGTTAGAAGCATAACTATTCACAATCTTCCTTCAGGAAAACCTGAAGGAGTAAGGCTGAGAGGACCAAATCCAAGGACAATTCTTTATGCAATACATCACTATTCCATCAGGATATAAAGTGTCTGATTAAACCAAGAAATAAAGCAAGAGGGTTGCCTTTTTCAACAAGAGAAAATGAGCCAAGCACAAATTCAATGCACATCTTTTTAGAATTTGCTGCCTGCTGCCAACTTGGTCCAAGCAGTTCTCATGCCAGTCTCTATAATCTATCTATCCCCATTTCCTACTAATTAGGTGATTCATTGTTGAGGACAGGAGTCAGTCGTTTGCACCACAAGGCAGCTACTCATTTACAGCCCCGGGCCAGCTGTTCCCTTTTGGAGATGAGGGGGCTCATATTGTACAAAGAACAGTAGAATGCCTTCAAGGAAGTACATTTGCAGCCTTGCCAAATTAACTCACTGCAATTAGTAGCTTTGATTTCAATGGAACAGCAAAACATAAAGCAGGGACCATGGATGCAGTGGAATGTGATAACTAGGTAAAATAAAATGTGGAGGTTACTATTTAAAAGGATCACTGGGAAGCCAGGTTTTTAAATGATCTCTAAAACAGAGATGAGAACTGAAAACCATTGACAGAAAGTTTTAGAGTTCAAGAATGAAGATGAAGCCAAATATCATAGTCTTTAGTCCATCAACAGCATCCAGCTGATATTTTTATACAGTTTATTATATGAGCTACACAGAAGGAACAATCAGAAGCATACAGGTGAATTCAGATGTTCCCAACCACAGAGCTTCCAATGGAGTAGACTACAAAGTACATTATCACTCATCTTCTTAACAAGCTTTTGATCTTTGATTAGCTAAGGCAAAAGGTTCACTCTCGTCTAGGAATTTAGGCAGTGAATAAATCAACCTTAAAAATGGGGATTATGTAGAGCCAGCAGAGTAGAGACAATTCTGGTCACTAAATATGCCACTTAATTCAAACCATCTTCTGACAAACAAATATATAACAGGGACTCTGGTTTCAGCAAGAGTCCGTTATGCAGATTTGCAAGGAAAATCACATATGTGGTCCCTACTTCTGCAATTATAACGTGAGTGGGTTTTTTGAAGACTTCAGTCTATGAGCATGTGGTAGTGATTGTGATTGCACAATGTAGGATTAAAATTGACCTGGAGAGAGTGATTGGGAGTGTGCATTACTACCTCTGGTCCAAAAAATAAATGGCCATCCCAGAATCTGCATCTATTAAATGGCTAATCATGCCTTGTATATAGTGATTGAAGAAAAAAGCATGGTTTGGAGTCATGTAGTCTTGGTATGATCACTCTACAAAATGCTGCCCAAATGAGACACACCTATGGATTCCAGACTGGTGTACCTTGCCAATTCAGCCGCTTCACAAAGTAACCCAAAGTTTTTCCCCTTAAAGCTCAAGGGGAGCAGCAAATCTCTTTCCTTTTCGTTGTTTTAACAGTGACTGTAGTTCTGAAATCTCTCAAACAAGGTGGCCATCTTCTCTTGCCACTCCATACTTTTTCTCTTTTTTGTTAAGTACAGAGCACTTGAGAAGAAGGCAGAAGTTTTAATATGCAGATATTTCATACTCATACCAACAATATATTATTCTGTTTCTCCCACAAAATAGGCAAATCTGAGCCCATGCAGAGCTCCTCCATAACACTGGACATAGGGTGAAAGTATCACCTTGAAGCCTAAGCTAACAATAACATATACAAGCTGCAGAAATAACTCTGGACTCCATATACTAGCAAAGAGATACACATATTGCTAATTTTCTACTGTCTTCTTGATTTTGTCAGGCTAGATAGGAACCCACTTGAGGTTGTGGCTCAGTGACTAAGACACTGAGCTTGTCGATCAGAAAGGTCAGCAGTTTGGCAGTTTGAATCCCTAGTGCCACATAATAGAGTGAGCTCCCATTACTTGTCCCAGCTTCTGCCAACCTAGCGGTTCGAAAGCATATAAAAACGCTAGTAGAAAAATAGGGACTATCTTGGGCAGGTAACAGCATTCCGTTTGCCTTTGGCATTTAGTCATATGACCATGGAGACATCTTCAGACAGCACTGGCTTTTCGGCTTTGAAATGGAGATGAGCACTGCCCCCTAGAGTTGGGAACGACTAGCACATATGTGCAAGGGGAACCTTTATATTTACCTTATCAGTTGAGCATAAGCTAAAAGCCCTGCAACATTCTGGAAGTCTGAGTAAGGGGGCAAGAACCAAAAGTGAAAGAGGAGTTGTTGTTTGGATTCAAGGGCAGCTATAGCAGCACAACTATAGAATTGGTGTAGGGGTTATGCTCCAAATGGGAAAAGTTAAACAAGTTCAAAAACTTTGTCCTGTGGGAAATTCTTGGGTAATACACTGAATTACATCTGTTCCTCAAAAGACAAGCTACAAGGATACTACAGTATGTCTGAGCTGCAGTAATATGAAAGACCTCAAGCTGGCAACAAAGCATTCAAGGTTTTTGTAACTTTGCTGCCATCTAGTGGTCAGGCAGTCCAAATATGGTTTGGTAAGCGTTAGACCAGCAAGTTTCAGAATATAGGAAAACCAATGTCAGAATGGATTCTTGATTGGTTTACTAACCAGCTGATCTATCATTGAGGTGGATACTTCTAATTCTCCCACAAAAATCATTAATTAGACAATTAAAAGCTACTGTCATGAACTAAGAAGCAAGCTGATTTAGAAATCACATAGGGATTTGCATGCCAACAGAGTAGTAGAACAAACAGATTTACATGCAATCATGCAAAGGAGCATAATTCTCCCACATTAATCAAACTAGGTCCTTCACTCTGCAGTTCTCAAAGGTAATATTCATCTTCCACACAACAGAGTTTAAAAAGGAAGTGCAATACACTTTCATGCCTCGATGTATGATCCATATGTCAGAGAATTGCATAGCCAGTGTCCAAATGAAGTCAGAGACACTGATGTAAAATTGTAATTTTATATAAATACATATATTTTACATCTATATAGACAGCTAACTAGAGAGTCAGGCAAACAGTCCCTTGTGGAGATGGGGCGGGATATAAATATAATAAAATTGAAAATTGAAAAAATTGAAACAGGAGCATTAGGAGATATATCACAGAGCACGTAGGGCACCCAAAAGAAAAAGATGGCGGAACAAAAGGGAAACTCCCCCTCCACATCCATAGCAACCAATCACAGCACAGATCGTCTCACTAAGGAGCAAGCACTCTGGTACCAATCAACCACAACTATGCTGCTCACCACTCAACCCAACTGTTACAATGACTAAATTTAAGCATCTTAACATCATATATCGCTCAATGTATGATCCATTTTTCTGTAGTTTTCACAATTTTTAGAAATCAATAATAAAATGTGCCAGATAGGAAAGTGACACCTTCCAAAGGGACAAATTTATCCTAGCCCAGTCTTTACTAATAGATAACAATGAGGGTGGAAATGATGGAGATGATGGAGCTGCCATTTCATCTCCACTCCCTTTATAGGATTTAAAAACATTAAAAATGATGATGATCCAAAAGGGCTAAATCATCAGTTGAGTGTTACTTCTCAATTCCAGGCAGTTCTGAAGCAGATGATCTGCTAGGGAAGTGTTCTCACATTGATGCTGAAGGCTTCTTCAACTCAGAAGCTGTCTATTTGTATCATTTCCATTGTCTCAGTATATTCTGACTCTTTATTGAGCAAAACCTGACTGCTGGCCTTCTGCTAGAGGCTAATTCTCCTCTGCTTCAAAAGCCTTCTGTCCAAAGTCAGTCTTAATTGCTCCTATATGAAAAAGTCCAAGGGCATTCCTTAAAAACCTTACTTCAATATGTTAATTCATTTAAGCTTTCTCTCTGTGTCTGTCTGCCCTCCAACATCTCCCAACCCTCCAGTATAATTACTTCTTAGATAAATAACATTAGCAATAAAAAATGCAAAAGAGGCTGGGGGATCAGATTAAACAAAACAATTAAAATGATGCAGCGTGTATGTGTGTGAGAGTGAGTGAGAGTGAGTGCATTTTGTTTAGAGTTGCTTAAGACACAAAGTCTGTGTCAATGTGGATAAGGATCATGCAATCCTTGCTAGTGCTTATGAAAACACAGCAAGCAGCACCTGGCAACATTGAAAATTTAATTGGAAAAAATACTTTGCATGGGCCTTTAGAACCGTGGAATGGATTCGTGAAAACTAGAGTTGTTCTCACTGTATTTTCAAGAGCAGGGATGGTGGTAAGGATGATGAAGAGAGGGGAGGAGAAACCCCTTACATTTTATGTCAACCCAGAAAATGTGTGTGCCATGTTCACATGATCCAAGAAATTGGTCTCTATTTTGAGCTCACATACTGTACCGATAGCACTAGAAATTAAATTGACCCATTTTGTTTAAAGATTTCAGATGAGGTGTAAACCTCAGCAGTATGGTTACCAGTGTGTTAGGACTATCCTGACCTATACCTGGAATTCAAAGGATTGTTCTGGCAACACTTTATAATAAGTGGCAAAAGATTATTTCTGCCTTTGGTTCTCATTATTATAACATTAATTGAGGTGAAAGGTAAGCCATTTTGTATGCTAAATCATGAATCTTCTTTTAAAAGTGGGGAATGTATCATTCAGTGCATTTTGCTAACAGCTTAAGCACTTCTCTTACACCTCTACACAGTGCCAAGTTTTAAAATTGTATTATATAAACTAATCAGATTATTAAATTGCATACAGTGGCATTAACAATGTAATGTAAAAGTCACTCCAAAAAGTCTAAAATTGTTCAAAAGTTCAAGAAAGAAAGAAAGAAAGAAAGAAAGAAAGAAAGGAAG
>JAPKID020003391.1:598-12407 GCA_026931265.2 Tropidonophis doriae
ACAAGTGGTAAATCATGATCATAATCATAAATACAATCATCATAAATCATAAGATACAACACTCAGTGATAATCATAGGATACGAAATAAGTTAGATATGCTGCGAACCCAAAGGTCTGAGACAGAACTTTTATTTATGTTAAGGTATCACACTGATACTGCAGCATTGGAAAGATATGTATGGCCTCTTTCCCTCAGTGGATGAGAATATTTGTAGTTCAGGGTTGAACTGTGGGGCTTGGTTGTTTTCTCGCAGATGTTCATTACCAAACTAGACCTGATTGTACTTACACCTATGTATAGATTGCCTATAGATGTGGATTCTGTATAGATAAATATAATGGAACTTGGGACTCACTTATGCAAAATACATTAGGTTAAAAAAATTCTACTTATATATAAATGTATTAGAAACATGTATGACTTGAATAATAATAGCTTTAGATGATATATATATATCATTTATACATTATAAATTATATAGATTATATATAATTGCAATTATTTAATGTTAAAATAATATACTTTTTGCTTTGCTGTATTATTCCATTTTTTTAAAAAGTTTTCTTTGACAATGTATGTTATTTTACCATAATTATCTTTGTGTTTTGTTTTGCTTTTTTGTCGTTATTCTAAAAGAAACAAAAATCAGTACAATTATGCTAAAGAATAGTAAACAAAGGCGCAGTCGAGAAATGGCAGTTTGTTATAAAATCTTCAAGTCAAAGGTATTCCCAGCATATTTACACGTCAATAAAAAGCCATCAGGATTTTTCTTCTTCATTCTGTCACTCACGGATTCAATAACTCAGAAGCGTACCTAGCAATCCAATTTGAATACAGGTAGTCCTCAACTTACAACATTTCATTTAATGACCATTCAAAGTTACAACGGCACTGAAAAAAGGAACGTATGGCCACTTTTTCACATTTATGACCATTGCAGCATCCCTATCATAATCATAATCAAAATTCAGACAAATTCCCAAGTGTTTCGTATTTATGACGGTTGCAGTGTCCTGGGATCATGCAATCCCCTTTTGAGACCTGACAAGAAAAATCAATGTGGAAACCATTTAACAAGTGTTACTAACTTAACAACTGCAGTGATTCCCTTAACAACTGTGATAAGAAATGTCGTAAAACAGAACAAAATTCGCTTAATGAAAGTTTCACTTGGCAACAGAAATTTTGGGCTCATTTGTGGTCATAAGTCAAGGACTTCCTGTACATCTCAATCAATGCAGAGAAAGGAAGGGAAATGCTGGGGGAAATGAGAAACCTATTTATTTATGGTCCTATTTATTAGAATGATAAAAAAATAAGTTTTAAAAAATTATTATTATTATTATTCCAATTCACTTATTTATTTTAAAACAAAAAGGGTGCTTGCCATCTTTTGCAGAGGCAGAATCCCAGATTTCTTCCAAGGTGCAACATCGATCAGCAAAGGTTTTCAAAGCGATTTATCTAAATTAATCTATTCCTCCGCGGCTGGCATTTTTTGCACTTGCCAACTCTCCTTTCTTTTTTTTCTTTTTTTGCACCCTAAAACCTCCATCGTCTATGCCCTGGAGCAGAAGTGACCGGGTCTTCCTTTGCTTTGAGCCCGATGGGCTTTTTAAAATCCCCCAATAAAGATGGTGTGTGTGTGTGTGTGTGTGATAATGAGAAATAATACAAATGCCCAGTTTAGTCAAAATACATGACGGCTGCAACGCCCATTCTCACCGGTTATGCTGCTGAGCCATTGTCCACTGTAGATTCTATACCCTTACCCCCCCCTCCACCTGCCCAGATGGACTCTCCTGCCGCCTCCCCGTTTAGAATCTTCCCTCCGGACCGGATTTCCCAATGAGTGCGCGAGCTCCTCGCCTTCTTGTGGCGTCACACGAATGCGCCGCGTATCGTCTCTTCCTATTGGTCTCAAGAAGGCTGACGACTTCAAAGATAGGGAGCGTGGCGCTCGAAGGCTTCGTTGTGGAGTTAAGTCATGTGGGGAATTCTGGGAGTTGAAGTCCACGTGTCTTAAAGCTGTTGAGCATCACTGGTCTATAGTATTAATAATAAAAATCTCAATATATTTTAGTGTTTTAATTTTATAATGCTGTGTTAGCGATTCTAAATTTTAATTACCTTGGATAAATTTCAATGATTTTGTTGAAATGGATATAGTTTTCATTGTTTTTATGCAGTCACTTTCCATGCAGTAATTGGACTACATTAAAGGAAGCTAAAATATGTTTTTTTGCTTATAATTGCTTTTGAACCTGATCGGTATATTTTTGGTGAGGAGTAGTTTCTACTATTATAATAGTTACAACCTGCTACTGTTTTCCTAATCTAGTGACTGTTTGCATTTAAATCCATTTACAATTGTGGGATTAGATCAAATGAATCTGAAGAATTGGCATTATTGTTAAATTTTAAACGTATGGGAAGGTCTTTCCTGGATTTCTACTCTTATATCTACTATCTATCTATTACCTGGTGATTAAGACGCCTCAAACTTTATTAAGAATAACTGGCTGGGAACCTGACAATGACTACTTTCTGTTCTGTTTTGAAGGAAATAGTCTTGAAAAGGAGAACAAAAATACCCTTCATTGCTATAGCATTTTTGAAAGCTATGCAAAAGACAGAAAGTTTAATTCAGTTTTCTTTGGTGTTCCACTGATGTCCCACAGCCATTGTGATTAAGTTGAGAGGAAAGGAATTGAACAGACACTTAATGCATTAAAATCATTCTTAATTTCAAATAAAACAAGAAGAAAAATGGGCACATTGAAGAACACTACTTCTTAGGGAGTGGTATTTTTCAGTGGTAGAAAAATAAAGGACCCGTGGCCAGAAAACCATACACATGTACAATGCCTTTGAAAATAAAAATAAACTGGAAAAATATAAGGAAAGATTAAACCCTTTCCAATCTTTTGCCCTCTCCTTAAAAAAAAAAAAAAAAGGCGGGGGGGAGCAGAGCTCCCATGCACTTTCCGAGTCAAGTCAAATTAGACAGTTTGTGCTTTGTTTCCCATTTCTCCATTCTTGCCATCTATTATTATGATGTTGCTGTTGTTGGAAGAAATATCCATCTAGTTCAATTCCAAGCCGGGAGAAAGACACTGGAAACATGGAGGCTGCATGGACAGATGGTTCATTTATTGATGAAGCAGAAGCACATGAGTGGTTCTGGGCAGCTGACCACATGGAATTGAGAGTGTGTGTGGGTGTATTAAACCTTCCCTTTGGGTGTTGAACTTGAGCCTCCTGTTCAAGAACATGTATTCTATTGGCTGTTGTCAGACTCCCATGGTGCCATGTACAAATCCTTGGAGTTTCTCTGAGCTAAATTTGGTTGAAGTTTGAGCTGCTGATGTAATGAAGGCTTGTGCTGGGGAATTCCTATTGTGGCTGAGGGCTAATCGTGCCTTTGTTGGATCTTGGATGAGGGTATTTGCTTATGAATAGAGCTAACTATCTCTCTCTTAAGTGCTGACATCTCCGGAGGACTATTAAGAAACGTGGGGATTATTAAGAGTGAGCCTGGCTCTAAAAATCATGTTTCTCCATTTCTCATTTAGGGAAATATAATATTCTGCCTTTTTAATATTTCTCAAAATATTTCATTCTTCTAGGAGAGGGGTAGGTGCTAACCTTCTGTACTATTTACACATTTACCAGGGACTCAAACTAAATCTTATATTGAAAGCACAGGTTAGGATCATAATGACTTTAAAATAATGAACTGTAAGGACTTCTTGTTCAAAACATGGGACTGGCATGGTTCACATGTTTGTAAGAATAACAATTGACAATGACACTAATTGACAAAGAATTAGATTAAGGAGCTATTTTCCACATTTATTTTATCCCCTAAATTGTGTGCATTTCTGTTTTATTATTAAGTGATTTATTAGCTCCAGAAAAGCACTTATATTTCCTGCCCAAGTCTGGATCAGGTTGTTTCTCAAGACTGTCACAATTTCTGTATCAATACTTCTTATGATTGGAAAGACAGCCTCGCAAAAGTTGCAATAATACCTCTTACAAATTCTGAAAGTGGTCATTGAAAACTGTCTTGCTGTTAGTACTACATCACTTAACAAATCTGAAGTCTGATTCAACTTGAGAGTTTGTTATGTAGTTTTCTATGCAGGAATCATTTTATGAGAAATTGCTTTGTTAAACCAAATTAAGCCAAATCAATAAACATAAAGATTTCATTGGAAAAGCAAAATTTTGGAGGGGAAGAGGGGAGGGAAGTCAGCAGATATTCAATATAAATCATGTTGGCACAAAAATGATCAAACACAAGTTGTGACAACAACACAAACCTCAGTCTTTCATAACTTAATGCTGTATTGAATTCAAATATGGTTTTTACTATATTTCACCATTGCTTCTTTCTTGCAGCTACAGTATTTAGGTTGAGTGTAAAAAAACCAATAGTTATCTTACCTAAACAAGTACCTATACTTATTTGAATGAGATTATTACTTAATCAGAATATCTGTTGGCTAAATGTACCATTTTAGTAACTTCTAAAGGCACACTGCATTTTCTACCAGTTATGTCATGGTATAAATAGGAATATCTTGGAGTATCTTTTTAGGAAATTAAAATTTCATTCTATTTATTTAGTCCTCTGAGCACAAGGTCAGTTTACCAGATTCTTTTATGATAAATAAGATGTATAGGTTTGTGATTTTAGTTGTCCAGATGACCCAAAGCAAGATTACTGCTTAAAACTAGTAGTGGAGAATCCTTTTTAAATTTAGATGGAGCCAAATGATCGATATTTTATCAAAGACGAGGTCTGTGAACTACCCAAAATGATAAAATCCTAGACAAAATGATCACCAACAATTATTTTGGGAAGACCATAACTCATCCTTTTAGACTCGCCCACTAATAGGATGGGTGACCTACATTTTAACCAACATCTAGAAATGACTAAGCCAAGACATGTTTTTAGGTTATATCAATTAAGCTACAGCATAATCCTTTATTTAAAAGAAAACCAAGGTAAAGGTATTTCATGTGCAGTATATAAAAATATATATCTAACCTGGAAGCAAAATTAAAATATGTTGCTCGCTGCCCACTTAAGAAAGAATCCATAGTTTGGGATAATATTCTGAAGGAAAAACATTTTACGTTGAATCTCCAGTAAACTAAATTCTATAGCTCAGCATTTGCAGGAGTCATCAAACTGGGATTCTGCTAGAGTGTAGTATTCTTGTTTCTCAAATAGACATATTTATTTAGGATCACTTCCAAGGGTGAGCTACAGGTAGATAGTCTGCAGAAGTTGTGGTGGTTGGGAAAAGATAATTTCTAGGAGTTACTGATTGCCCCATTATTTTTATTGTGATGTGAATTCAGCTTGCTCAATAACCTCAGACATTTGTGGTTTTTCAATAAGTAACTCATTGTTTTATTAATCTGTTTTTGGAACCTCTTAGGGGTAATGGAATTCCCCTGAAGGAGTTTTCCATGTTTTGGTATGTGTCTACAGTACTTCCTTAAAGATCAGTTTATTTGGCTGTTTTAATGAAGAAATATAGTAAGAACTTTTGATGTTCTAGTGAAGAATTAGATTTTGATCGTGAAATAAGCACACTGAGTTAAATGGTTTTAGGATAGATCATTGTATAAAATGTATTGATTTATGGTTGCCTAAGGAACATTTTAATCAAGATTTTAAAACAGTATTTCTCAAAGTTGGCAACTTTAAGACACATGGACTTCATCTCCCAGAATTCCCCAGCCAGCATGTCAATTAGAGAATTCTGAGAGTTGAAGTCCATGTGTCTTAGAGTTGCCAACTTTGAAAAATACTATTTTAAAGGATGGAATTCCCTCAGTTAGGGCAATCTTGCTTGCTAGATGGATAAATCTTTTACTGGGCTCATATATAAACTGATTATGATCCAATATAATCAGCTTAATCAAGGAGGAACATATAATCACCCAACCCGCATGGACAGCTATGATAATATTTTTTTAAAATTAGCTAAAACATGACATTAATATATAGACAATATTTTGTTAGTCTTTCATTAGTCCCTAACAGTAATGCTGTGTGTATGTGTGTTAATCTCCTAACAATCTTTGTAGATTCCAATCAAAGTTTCACATCTGCTCCTTAAAACATATATTGAAGGCCTTTCCTCATATGCACCTCATTGGATAATATGTCCAGTGGTGGGATTCAAATAATTTAACAACCAGTTCTCTGCCCTAATGATTTCTTCAAACAACCAGTTTACCAAACTGCTCAGAAAGTTAACAACCAGTTCTCCAGAAGTGGTGTGAACTGGCTGAATCCCACAATTGAATATGTCTGCCAAAATGGGGAGAGGGGAGTTGGCTATTTTTCCATGACATTGTCTTCAAAACATTCATAGGCCATGAGTGAAAAAGTCTTAAATCATTATTAGCTGTTTAAGTCAAGCTAGGACTTTCACTGTTAAGCCAATAGTGTCAAGCAATACCCTTATAATAAGGCTAGTAATCATTTCCCATTGATTTAGAGCAGGGGTTGAGAATTATGGCCCTTTTATCACTTGTGGACTTCAACTCTCAGAATTCCTGAGTCAGCCATATTGGCTCAGGGATTCTGGGAGTTGAAGTCCACAAATCATAAAGGGGACATAATTTCCCACCTCTCTTTCAGAGGAAAGTGAGGCCTACCTCATCTCCCACACTCCTTAAAAAGAATATGCCTCTATCATTTTCAGAGGACAAAGCTAACATTGGCCATGCTGAGAGCTTAAACCCTTACATTTCTCTCTGTGACTCTTAATTTTTAATTAAGATTGCAAAGTAATCTATGGGCAGTTGATTATGGGCAATGGCCGATGGACAAATGCTGCAGACTATAAATATTTAGAATAGCCAGAAGCTGTTTGCAGAAATTCCTTTGCTCTTATTAATATATGCCAAGGGTAAAACAAACAAGAACAATTTATATAGAACAGCAGAAGAAAGCAGTTCTGTGTTTTTGCAGCTGGCTTGTAATGTAGTAACCATATTGTTCTTTTTATGACCTCTTTCTGGGAGACTGCATCCTTGTAATGCCTTCTCAATCTATAAGTAAAAAGGATTTATGAAATGCCACAAACCCTGGAGTCTTTGTCTCCAGGAGTTGGTTCAAAATCAAGGGTAAGAAACAAATAAGGGTAAGATCTCACATAAGCATAAACCTTCACAAAAATATATACAGTAATTTAATCAGAAATCACCTTGCTTGCTTAATGAAATAGTAATAATAATAATACAAAGAAATTTGGCTGTGGCCCTTGGAGTCATTGAACGATGCACCAATATAGTGTGTATCATTCACTGCTCCCCTGGTGATACCATACCAAGGCATATGCTGCCTGGTGCTTTTAAGGGCCAGTTATATTGAATGCTACTCTGTGATCCAGCACAAAATTAGTTCTGGGTGGAAACAATCTTTAGGTTCTTCAAGGTTCCTAGGGAGAAAAAAAAATGGCTTCTCACTATCAGGGATGGGAGGAGGAAACAAGTTAAACTACAACAGGGAACAGATGAAAACAGACTGAAAATCTTTCTCTCCGGCTATTCTTGTCCTCCTTTCTTAAATGTTTCATTCTTTCAGTCCTCAGGAATATGGCACCTGGATTAAAAAAAAAGAAGGGGAACTTGTTCAGATTAGATAAATTATACATAGGAAACATTACTGCATGGATGTTGACTATAAAGGCGGCACTGAGAAGAAACTATGTAGACTCTTATCAGAAAGAACTGCTTTTATCTTTTTGGTAAAATGAACAATGATCATGTCCTTTCTGAGGATTAATCATTGAATATCAGCTTTCTCCAGGCTGCAGCACAATAGTTTGACACTACAGTTGCTAGAATTTCTAATTAGTATAGGAATTGATTTTTTAAACGTCTGGAAGTGAAGCATTGGAGATGAGCTGTAGCTTCTTCATCCCCCTTGGTGGTTTCTTCCTCCTCCTCCTCCTCCTCCTCCTCCTCCTCCTCCTCCTCCTCCTCCTCCTCCCCACCCTTTAGGAATGGAAGTTGTGGTCCCAATTTTGATTGAGGAAGGACTAACTCTAGTCATGGGCATCTCTTGGGGCACAGATAGAGAGGGCAAATGGGAAAGGTAAAAGCGACTTTTATTAGATCTCCTTCCTTCAACAGATTGACTGGCAATAGCCCATGTATCCAATTGATATTTCTGATAGTGATATGAGAAATCAAGCCTGGCAATAGCTCCTTTGAGAATAAATGTCAACATTATTTAGTTATTGGGATTATTATTCGGGCAAATTTCATATCAAAGGTTGTGATTAAAGCAGGGGTGTCCAACCATATCAGCTTTAAAACAAGAATTCCCCAGCCACTCATTTAAAGTCCACAACTCTTAAAAATTGCCAAGATTGGATCCCCCTAGATTAAAGACTATTCAATAAAAAGGGAATAAAGACAGTCAATCCAAATCAAACTCAGAAGGTAACATCACTGTGATAAATATTCAGGTACTCTTGGAAACTTTCAATTAAAGACAAGAATATTTCTAAGAACCAGCAAGTGTTGCTGTTATATATTATATATATCTCACCTAATTAGCCTGCTTCTCTCTATGCTAAACAAGCTAACAGATAGAGTGTTATAATTAATTATACATAATACATAATCTCTTGTAAAGATTATGAACCACTTTTTTCTGAAATCTTCAAGAAAGGAAGATGGATTACATAATTCACCACAAAAACAATTACAAATTACTGAGGTTTTAAAATTTTGTAAGAGACTTCAAATAGTCAAGATTTGACCAAAGAAACAGAAAAGATAGTTACATCTCATGACTGATCCATAGATCCTACTTCTTTGATGGCACTTTCTACCCAGCATAAACAAACAAACAAATGAATGAATAAATAAAACTGGCATGAATTGCTTGCTTTTCTTGAGAGTCAAGAGCTCAACTACAGATTTACCTGCAGAAATTAAAGAAGTGACGGTGGGGAACAAATAAAAGGAATCTATCTTTTACGATGCTTGTTTATGAACTAGTTTTTGTTCTATGTCTTTGTAGCAGACAATTCAATTGCTCCCACCTCAATTTTGGATATTTTAAAGCAGGGGTCCTAACCCCCAGGCGGTGGCTCACTAAATGGACACGCCCGTGTGCAAAGTTCCACTCGTGCATGAGCAGAGCTTCACCTGTGAGTGCAAGCACCCTCCATTTGTGCACAAAACTCTATCCGTATGACTAAAGGGTGCTTGCATATGCCGTTCACACAAATGGAGCTCTGCACACATATGTGTGCTTGTCACTCACATGCCCTCCTCGCACCAGGCTGGGCTGCCAAGCTGAAATGGTTGGGGGCAACTGTTTTAAAATAACAGCATTAATAAGGTAAGTAATAAAATAAGAAAGTTATGGAATGGAATGTGGAAGTTCTCTGGGTCAAAATCCTTTAAACTGAGTGCAAAAGGATTTTATTTAATGTACCAATAAAGAGGAGACAACCCAGACCTTCCCTGTCTGACTGTGGTGGGGTCTTCCTTTGCTTGAAAAGCTCGTGCCGTAGCTCTGCCACTTGACCAACAGCCCTTACCTTAATTTGGGAGAAAGTTTTGCAATGCTTCAGGCACCTCTCGGAGAATCCGAAGCTTGTGAAGTTGCATGTAGATCTCCTTCTCCACATCTTCTGCCTGGAGATGCGGGGAGCGGAAGCCCAACCCCAAAACAAAGAATCAGACATTGTGGGGCAATTTCTATATTGGCAGAAACAGACCTCTCGTGGTTTCCTCTCACAAGTTCCTTAAAAATCAGCTTCTGGTTTTAGACTGCGGACACTTTTTATCCTTGACCTCCAGCCTTGCTGACTAATGAGAACTGTAGTAGGCACAACGTTATCTGGAAAGCATCACGTTGCCTCTCCTTATGGGACGGAAATCCTGCTTAGTTTCATTATCAACCAATAGTCCTTTCCTTCCCTTTATTCAGTTTTCCATCTGATTAAGAATTCTGGATAATTCAAAAAGTCGTGTGCTGTTTTGTTGCCCTTTGGCCTAATGAATATACTGCCCTTATAAAGATAGATTTGGTTATTTTATTGGCCTGTAGTATGGGCCTTAAGGGACATGGTGGCTCAGTGGCTAAAATGCTGAGCATGTCGATCAGAAAGGTCGGCAATTCAGCAGTTCGAATCCCTAGTGCCATATAACAGAGTGAGCTCCCATTACTTGTCCCACTTCTGCCAACATAGCAGTTTGAAAGCATGTAAAAAATGCAATTAGAAAAATAGGAACCACTTTTAATGGAAAGGTAAGGGTGTTCCGTGTACCGTCAGTGTTTAGTCATGCTGGCCACATGACCACAGAGATGTCTTTGGACAGCGCTGGCCCTTTGGCTTTGAAATGGAGATGAGCACTGCCCCCTAGAATTGGGAACAACTAGCACATATGTGCAAAGGAACCTTTACCTTTATCGTACGTGCCTCAGACTTCTTAGGGGAATAGTGCTGATGGAACCTAAAATATTTGCAATGCTACTATTTGACTTCTGCATGAGACTCTCATCATCCTTTTCCATTCCACCAGGAGTGATTTCATGCAATGCCTTTTTCTACTGGGGTGAGGAATGAAGCCCTGTGATTTCCTCGGGTATAAATCAAATCAAGTATCTTACCGATTCCCGCATTAATTCTGCTGTCTTCTCCAAGAGGGAATAGACTAGAAGGATTCCAGCCTGACTTATTCTCATCAAAGGATCATACATGGCCAGCAAGGAGGTCTGCAGAAAAGCTCTCTTCTGATCCTCTGTGAAGATGTTCTTGAATATCTGGAACCAACATGTGGTCATGTTACTATCCAAGTATGGTAGGAATGTTATTCAATAGGTTTGTTTTAAAAAGTTCTAATGGCAATTTAAAACAATACAAACTACTTAGAACTGGTGTATATAACCTGTCTTTGTCCAAGAGCCATGGGTTTGGGGGTTGCAGTACAAATGGGTGGGCCATATAACATGATTTAAAAAGTTTAATTATTTAACAATGATATTTTAGCATCTAGAGTTAATTGTGATGCTCACTTCTCTTCTACATAACTTAAAATTAAGACTAAAATCAAACAGAGAACTTTAAACTTTTCTTTCCCAACCACCTGAAAGTATTTGGCATTTTTTCCTCTATAAAACCATTTTTTTCAGAGTCAGCTGATATCCCCAAATCTGGACATGTATTGCCAGTTTTGTTTAGTGATTCAAACACCAGGCTAGAAAGTAGAAGATGAGTTCAAGTCCTGCCTTAGCCATGAAAGCCAGCTGGGTCAGTCACTCTTTCTCAGCCCAAGCCACCTCACATGCTGGTTGTTGGGGGGGGGAGGGGGAAAAGCAGAGAAGATGTGTGGGATGTGTTCATCACCTTGGCTTGTTTGTAAAAATAATAAAGGTGGGATACAAATGAATAAATAAAAGGTGTTCTTGGTAAGTACTATATGTTAAAAGCTCAGAAAGAGACCGACACGTGGTTCAGCTGGGACACGCGGATGCCCTCAGCCGCTGCCCTCTCCCTATCACCGACGCGACACCGGTCCCATCGGTGTCCGTCCTATCAATAGCTGAATCCGGGCTTCCCCTGTCCTCATCGGACGTGGCGGCCCGCTCCCGTGCAGATCCGACGTTGTCCCAGGTATCCACCTGGGTGCTGCGCGGATGGCCCTCGGGTAGTCTGGCCGAAGAATTTCGGCCGTACAAACAGCGGCAAATGGAGCTCTCCCTCCATTGTGGCTGCATCTGTTGGGGCGACCGGGTGGTCAT
>JAPKID020003392.1:0-12407 GCA_026931265.2 Tropidonophis doriae
AAAAAGGTTGAGGTCAAAACTGATGAGAATGTTGTGATTTGCATCAAGGAAGTGTAGTTATGGCACCAGGGGTTTCTGTTTTTAGTTTTCTTTTTCTTTTTTCTTTCATGGTTGTATTTATTTAGTAAATTTATATGCTGTCTATCTCACTCTGCAAATTGTCTCTAAAGTTCATCCCATATATCATTTCTATTGGTTGTAAACCATCCAAAGTTTGGTTTTAAGATGGGTGGCAATACAATTGTTTTAAATAATAATACATGTAAATAAATAATTTTCACTGTTGAATTATACAAGGAAGCACCATATTGCATTATCTGAAATACTTAAAAATAATGGATAATGTAATTTAATATGTTTATTTTAAAATGTTTTGCAATGAGTTCTGTCTAAATGATGCTTAGGGCTTGTGTTACTAAATATGAGCATTAGCTATTCTATGTTAAAATAATAAAAATCTTATCTTACTAATCTGAAACGAATATGCTTTGACAGTCTTTTCAAAACCATTGCCCCATTCTTTTGCAGACACTGTAGATCTTCATTGTTTTTTTAATAGTGAAATACCATTGCTCCTATCCATATATTCACTTCATATATCTATGGAGATTCTCAATCATCCAGGTCATGGTTGTCTTAGAAGTGCTTTTGCCAAAAGGCAACTGGACTTTCTTGTTCTTTTTCACCTTAAAAATGTTTCACTTTTCATCCAAGAAGCTTCTTCAGTCCTAACTGAATGATGGGGAATGGAAGGATTTATATTCTTTGCAGTCATCTGGTCATTAATACTCTGAGGTCAGTTGTTAACTCTCTGAGAGTCATTGAGGCCATTTTATCCTTAGAGTCACCTGAATCAAAGTGCAGAGACTGCTGAAAAGACTGTGCTGTAAACAGGAGATAAGTGGTGTCATATCCCTCTTCCTCTGTTGAGAGGGCTGTTCAATTTTAAGATAGCCTCTTTGACCCACTCTTTCATGCCGGTGGTCTTCTCTGTTCAGAATGTGAATGTTGCTGTTTTCAAAAGAGTGACCTTTATTTTTCATTTGCAGCTGGACTGCTGAATCCTGTTCTGATAGATTTGTCTTATTGTGTTGTGCTATGCATTTGTGAAATGGTTGTTTTGTTTCTTCAATGTACAGATATACCAGTGATGGGTTACAGATCCTGTTCCAACTGATACAGTTGGAACGGGCCTGGCGTTGTCCACATGGATGTGCGCAGTGCGCACATGCATTGTACCTGACAGTGACACCTCTGCAAGCCTCCGTGATGTTCCAGTTGCTAGGCAGAGCGTCATACAGGCGCTGAATGCGCCATGCACGTACGTGGAAGCGCCGAAGGCTTTAAAGGACAGGTAAGCAGCTCAGGCGGGCGGGTGGGTCCTCTGGAGCACTGTACCAGAACGGTGCCCAGTGCTCTGGGCAGGCTCCAATATGCCTACACCAGGGCATACCACCTGCAACCCACCACTGAGATATACACATGTCTTACTGGATTGCACTGCATATGCCACATTGCTCAATTTGTGCCTGTATTTTTCTATCCTTGGGATGCCTTAATGTATTATTGGGTTTAATGAGTGCACATACGTATGTTGTGTTGGTTGAAAATCCTCCTGAACTTTTCAGATATTCCTACAATGTATGGAATGACAACATTGCTGTTTGTTGTTCTCTTTCTCTTCTTTGTTTGTTATGGAGGAGCATCTGCTGGATCTTTTCCGGGATTTGATAAACGGCCAGCTGAGATAGCCACACGTTCTGAGGGTTTCCTTGATGTATTTTTGTCTCCCCCTCCCCCTCTGCTGGTAGGCAAATCTTCAACCCAGTGGGTGTACGATTCTCATCACTCCAGCTTGTGTTCCAGTGGGTGGTGAGAATCAAAGTATTGATCTGTGTGTATGGGTTTCTGTATACTTTGATGTCGAAACTTTTGTCTTCCTTAATGTATACTGTAGAGTTCAGGAAAGCCAGACTTCCTTAAAATCTTCCTTTGGGAGCTTAATGTACCTGTCTACAGTTTTGATGTGTTTTGTGGAGACTTCCATTTCCTGTGTTTAAATCTTAACCCAAATATCATCCATACTAGTGATTGGGTGGAATTCCTGTGAAAGAGTTTAGGGCTTTGGTTTCTACTTCTTTCATGTAGAGATTGGCCACAATGGGAAACACAGGTGCAGCACAAGGTGCAGCCATGTTTTTGTCTTTATAGACATTCACTTCAAATATTTTGCTAATTGGTTTCAATTATTCCTTCAACATTTTCTTATTGTGGAATTCCACTGTTTCATAATTGTTTAAGAAATGTAATTATTTCTTTGTCACTGTACAAAGAGTACTAATTGCATATAGGTGCATTGTGCATTCTCAATTATTTTTCCTGTTAAATTAAATAAAAAATTTAACCTTATGATTCAGGAAAATAAAATATGTACACGAGAAGTATACAATTAACATTAAAATGAAATGAAATATGAAAGGAGTGTTCAGGATGTAAATGAAGATGGTAAACCTCAACATCTGAACCATTCATTGATGAGTGTTAAAGGCTGAGGTTGGGTTTTTTATTTGTTTTTGCAATAATTGCTGTTTCCTAGCTGATGGGTTTTATGACCTTCAACAGCTGGGGAAAATAGAAATGAAATCTCACAGCCATTTGGAATCCAAATGGAATACAATGTGAGCCTATGAAGTCATACTTTTAGTGAAACAGGTTTCACTTCCTTCATGTTGCTTGATGTTCACCATGCTTTTAATGTAGTTGAAAGCTTGAAATGGCTAATAAGTGTTTCAGAAACCACACATTTAGAAGTTATTTAGAATTGAATTCCATATTCCTGCCAGCAACTTTCACAGAAGACATTCTATCCCTGTTGTTTGTTCAGTTTTTTGAAAGATTGGTTCAGGTTGCTTGATAATAACAGGAAATGCTTGCTAGATTTTAAATTTAATTAGTTGTGGGCTGTTTTCAGTTGACTTTTTTTTTAATGGATGAATGGTCACATTGGAAAGCAAATTATGGCTGAATATACCAGATAACCACTTTAAAAAAAAACCTATGGATTATAGTTTAGCATAAACACAGCCAATTGTAGATTAATGAGCATGGTCAACAAAACTGAGGGTTATCAAAATGTGTGAGCCTTAGGAATCTTATTACGAGGTACAGTGGTGGGTTCCTACTGGTTGGGCCCGGTTCGGCCAAACTGGTAGTGGTTTGGCGACCTGGGTTGCTGGAACTGGCAGCAACCCAGGCCTGCCATGCCCCTAAACTGGTTCTACAGGGGTGAGTGGTGGCAGCACCATCTTGTTTTTCAGTTCTGTGTATGCACAGAACAATTTTAATTGCACTGTGTACGTGTGCGCAACGCTCATGTGCACAAAGCGCACATACAAGCAAACCAGCAGTAGTGCCTGCCGGAACCTACCCCTCACTAGGTAAAATACACAAAAGCAGAAGTGACAAATGCAAAGCACACTAATCCTTAGCTGTTTGGCTAAACTGTTTGAAATATGTTCTAAATGGAACAGACCATCCATGAGGATAGTCAGCTAACCAGCTATTAGAGCATGAGTGCACTAGGAAATACAGTGTATAATAAGACTAATCCCCAGTGGTTAGGGATGCTAGATGCATAAGGGAATCATTCTGGCCCACACTTCACTTTTAAATTCCACTTTCCCCCTTTAATAAGAAGGTGGATTTAGTAGGAAGAATTAGGTAATAGATGTTGAAAATGTTGAAGCCGTCTAACATAACAACCTGGTATCACAGGGAGAAGGGAGGGCTCTGCTGCTGATCGATTTAAGGAAGGAAGAGGGAAGCTAACCCTCACTGCTAATTGGAATTAGAATTTGAGACCAGTCAATTAAAATGGATCTAATTGAGAGAGAGTGAGAGAGGAAGTTAAAGAGAAAGTGATATTTATTTATTTATTTGTTTGTTAGGACTTATATGTCACCCTGATGTAAAAGAATTCTGACTGCCTTACATTTCCCTCTACGGTATGATGAAAATGATAATTTATAAGAATAATACAAAAATACAATAAACAAGCTGTTTCTGTCTCTTCCTCTTACCTCTCATATGTGTACAAATTTAGTGAAAGTATTTTTAAGTGACAATAGAGTTAGTTACAGTGCTTTTAATTGGATTAACAAAGGTCAATAAGAGCGTTTCTTTACAAAGGATTGGCTCTACAGGTTGTCTTCTGTTTATTAACTGATTTGTAACCTTTGCTCATTCAATCCACAAATAAATAAATTCCATTATTCCATTATCTTGCAGATCCCCTAACAATTGAAATTCTGGGAAAGAAGAATATGAGCTGTCTTTAACTTGATATATTATATATGCTTTGGACTATACAATATTTCACATTTTGGTATCATTCCCCCCCCCCCATGCAGTCTGGATGTTTTAGAAATTATAATCCTAAAATATCTAGAAGTTGCCAGATTCAGTAAAGCTAATTTAAAACCTGAAGTTTCTCTCTGCATTTGATTCTGATGAAAATTTACGTCTTTCGACTTAACTCCAAAAAATAAACGTTTAAAAAGAGAAATATGATAATGGATTTGTAGATTTCAGGGAAAATGACATCTTGTTGAATAGTAAATTAATTTACTGAACATCAATTATCTTTGTACAAAATATTTTCATCAATTTTTAAAATATATATAAAATAAAACTAAGCAAGAAAAAAAATCTGCTAGGTCTATAATCCTTGCTGTTATTAGTTCTTGTCTGTTACCACAATGTCTTCTTAATTGGCCAGTATCTGCCTTTCCATCTGGACCTAGAATTCCCAAAGGATCTTAGCGCTCTTATTCTCCACAATCTTCTGTGGAATCTCCCATCTTGTCTTTAAAAAGTGTATCCCATTTCTGTGTAAATGTTCCTGTACACAATGCCTGATGCAGGTAATCCCCGGGTTATGATCATTGCTTTAGCGGATGTTCGAAGTTACACAATAAACGCCCCCTAGCGTTTGTGAACAAGGCCCGAAACTACAAACCTTGTAGCACCATGGCAGTTGTTCACCCTTACAAAGAACTGCAGAGGTTCTTCAACATTCTTTCTACATGTTGCCAGCTGAAATGGAGCTTCCAGGATCCAGATCTGGTCATCCAAAGCTCTGTTTGGCCCTCGGCTGGCCTTCCCGGCCTGTTGCAGGCCACAATGGAGCCTGTGAGGGCCGAATCTGGCTCTCTGAGCTCCCTTCAGTTCCCTGCGGGCCTCCCCCTGGCCTGTTGCATTTTGCTCCATTTTGGCTGGCAACATGTTGGGCGTGGCTTGCGGAGACTCAAACAGAACTTCAGAGGGGCACACATGTCTATGTTTCTTCCATTTCCTGTATTTTCTGTTTATATAACGAAACTTTAACATTTTAATTTTCCAATAAGAGTTTTCTAATTTTATTTTTCAGAGGATAAGATGCACCGGAGTAAGATGCACCAAGGTTTTGAAGAAACATTTTTTTTTAAAAAGTAGGTAGGTAGATAGAGGGGTAGAGAGGGAGAGAAAGAGAGAGAAATACAGTAGTTAGGTAGGAAGAGAGAGAGAGTAGTTAGGTAGATAAAGGATAGAGAGAGAGAAATAGAGAAATACAGTAAGCAGGTAGGGAGAGAGAGTGTGTAGGTAGGTAGGTAGATAGGTAGGTAGAGAAATAGAGAGAGATAGACACAGAGAAATACAGCAGATAGGTAAGGAGAGAGAAAGAGAGATAGTAGGTATGTACGTAGATAGAGGGAGGGAGAGAGAGAGAAGGGAGGGAGGGGGAGAGAGTATGTAGGTAGGTGGGTAGATGTTTCCAGGTGTATTTATCCACATGCTGGAGAAGGAAATTGCTGACAATCTGCAGCACCTAAGACTTTGTTTCTGCTGGCATAGCATTTGATCAACATAATTCTTATCAATTGGTTAAAGAGCTTTCCAAAAGGGACAAAAAAGTTTTTGCACTCTGCAAACCTCCCAAAAACGCCCTGTTTTTTGTGAAAATGGGCCCATTTTTTCCAAAAAAAGAGACATGAATAGCCTAGGGGGGGGGGCAAAATTGAGCAAAAAACGGTCCCTTTTTCACTCATTTCTGCCCTCCCCAGCCCCCAGGAGCTCTCTGAAAGCCTCCATCAGGCAATGCATGGCCATTTTGGTGAAGGGGATGAGGCTTCGGGTGGCAAAAAAAATGCTGTATTCAGTGTATAATACGCACCCAGATTTTTTATCTCTTTTTTGAGGAAAAAGGTGCATTTTATACTCTGAAAAATATGGTAATTGCTAACTGTTGTCTACAACCAATACTACTGAAAATCTAGAATTGCCTTCTGTTCCATAAAATCTTTCAATATCCAAAAAATGTTATTTCTTTCCATTGTGAAAGAAAAGGTACAGAGCACTTCTGGGCCCATCTATGGATTCTGGTTTAAGATGTATTCTGAGATTTGTATTTATTTTGTGGTTTCCTGACAAGTTTTATTTTTTGCCAGTAAATGATTTCATTCTTCCAAATCAGGCAACATATTTAAGGTAGAAAAAGGCAAATTAGCATGTAATGTGTGCTGACTGTTTCTCCAAACCACAAGCAACTGAAAAACTAGGGTGATAAATCTCACTGTGGAATTATTAGGGGAGAAACCACACCAAGGTTATTGCAATACCAGTTATGCTGAGAAATAGCCCTTTAAAGATGTTGTTCATATATTCCTGTGATCTAACACTGCTAGTGGCTTGATACAATTTTAAGACCGCTTTCCCCAAATGAATATATCTATTTAAGGTAGTCAGCTTTCCTCTGTATTAGAAATTTCTGCTTACTTGAATAGAAAAGTCAGCTATAACAAAGCTTCAGCTGGCATGGACAAATTTGGCTCTTTGGTGAATGTAGGAACTCAAATACAAGGCCAGGGCACCTATGGAAATGAAATTACTATGAAATTAAAAGAGAAGGAATTTAATTTTCCCACAGTTTTTATGTTGATATTTTCCTGATATAGGAATTGCTTATGATTCTGAAACTATATAGTGATGAACCAGCAATTATATATAAAATTACATTAGTTTTTATAGATAATTTAAGATAGCACCTGAAACCAACCTGGTAGAAACATTTCATCTTACTGCACATCAAGTGTTATAAAGAAATGTGTTTTGTGATTAATGGGCATAATAATCTCAATTTGTTCTAATTTGGAACTAAAATTATTTAAAAAGGTAACTATTTTTCAATAATCTGGAATTAATTTGAGATTCTGACTAGCATTTTTCTTAATCATGTTATATAAATATGATTAGATTTTATTTTAGTGTAAAAATTTGGAGAAAGGCTTTAGGGAATTTAATTTATTTTCAATTGTTTCCTTTGACGAGAAAGCAAATTAGTACACTTCTTTTCCAGCATTATTCTTGATACAATAAAAATTCTATTAATGTTTGTTTTAAAGAACATGTAAATATTAGATAGAAAACCAAGTGTGTCAGCATATTACCAACATGTGATTATTAGTTATTGCATGATTAAAAGGAATAAAAAAATCCTATGGTTCATCTTCTTTCTATTTTTCCCATAGCAACCATGTGAGGTGAGTTGGGCTTACAGAGAATGACTGGCCCAAGGTCACTCTGCTGGCTTTTTTGGCTAAGGTGGGAGTATAATTCATAGTCTCCCAGTTTCTAGCCTGCTGCCTTAACAGCTAGACTAAACTGGCTTCTTATATGATGCTCATAAAGAATAAAGCTTCAAAAGGACCATTGCAGCCATTATCTTGACTATTTTTGTCATATCCCATAGACATCTCTGAAAGGTGACTTCCAGTCTCTAGTAATGAAAATGCTATCAATGTGAGTTTAGCTTACAGACCTGTATACTCTGGTGGTCTCTTATCTAACTACCCAACTCTGCCACCTGCCATCAGTGAAAAATATTGGCATTGAAATTTTGATACACCACAAATGAATAATGGATCAGAATAATGAATTCAGTTCTTATAAGTAGGGAAAGATGGTTTATCCAGCACTGTTTTCATCAAAACTAGAGGCCTACAATTGTTTTGTACATTATTGTTCATGTACAGTATTTCCATCACAATAAATGTTTGAGGACTGCTAAATTAAACATTTCTCTGTGTATTTATTATATTTATATGGCACTCATACATTTTGAAAGTATTCGTTTTTATGTTCTTGAATTAAACAAGAATGGGACGATACAAGAACTCATTGCACAAGATAAACTGATCTACTATTGACTTAAAATAATTATTTTGGACCTTGGTTTATGGCAGACTTATCTAACATGAAAACCATACCTCCTCCTCTTCACCTATTTGTTAGAAATTTTGAAGGATTCAGAAGGTGAATTCTGTTTCTCCTAAAGTCTTTCTTTGCTCTTTATTCCTATAATGTTAGGCTTTTAGCATCAATAACCCATTAGTAATCAAGGGATGTATCATTTATTAATTATGCACCATATTAATATTTAATCCTTTGGGTTGTCAGGCATATTTCTAAATCCACTTTTTTAAATTACATTTGAAAATAATCTTCAAGGCAACCATTAGAAAAGTATTTTTTCTGCACATTATGATTTCAATTACTTTGTTTGTGAACTGTTGTGATGCTCCAGCACTTGGTAAAGTGGCTATCACAACTCCATTCAGCCTCTCTGCTCACTTGAAAGCTAATTGAATCTTAGAACAAAGGGTGTGTTGGGAAGACTTTGCAGAGAGATCTGAAGTGATTGGGAATTAAAATTGGAAATGTGATGTCCACTTCCTGTGGTGGGGTTGCTTCAAAACAAAATATTCGGTTGGCTTATTATGAGTAATTGCTGGGTTTTTCAAATGAAATACAGTTTCTCATGTCACTTTAGGATATTTATTTACTGAAACATACTATCTCTAAATTAGTTACTTCTTTGTATAAATATCAGAAAACATTTCTCTGCTACAGTGAACCAGTGGAACGTAGAGGAAGGCATCTATAGTTGAGCAATATAGAAAAATCAGTCAAGAACATATCTCCTCAGGATGTTCTAGATTCATCTTCACATTCTGCTAATTTCAGATTGAATATGCTCTGATAATTATTTTTATATGATGTATCATATTGCCTTTTACTGATCCACTTAAGTACTATGCATCAGCCTACATATGTTCCTAGTAGTACTGCGTGTCTTCTGATGCACTTTTGCTATGGACATAATGTAGCACTCCTCACTGAAGTTGTGATTGATGCTTTCCATGACTGTTAAGACTTGGACTGTAGGAAAGACAGGACATGTATTCTCTGCAAAAAGCATTGTCCTGCATGATGCATGACCAGCAATTTCTGAAGCATTGTCAGATCTTATATATGCTTCTTGAGCACACAGGCTTAGTTCTCTTTTGACAGAACGCTAGACCAGTGCTTTAAAATTTTAGAGAATGCTAGAAAATAAGAAAGAGAACTGGATTTTGCAAGTTGTTTGTTGCTGGTTCTGAATTCAATGCAGCAGCAATAATAATAGCAACAACTTAGACTTACAGTGTATACCACCTCATAGTGCTTTACAGCACTCTCTGGGCAGTTTACAAAGTCAACATATTACCCTCAACCATCTGGCTCCTCATTTTTCCAATTTCAAAAGAGTGGAAGGCCGAGCCAATCTTGAAGCCGTCAGGATTATACTCAAGGCTGTAGGCAGAATTACTTTGCAATACTGCTTTCTAACCACTGTAGCACCAGGCAGTGCATTAGAGGTTTCTGCTGCTTTAATTTTTTTGAGTTTCACGAAGCCATTCTTTTTAGTCTTTTATTTTCAGATGCTGCTACCTATAACTGGTTTCATGGCAATATTAATAGAGGGTAGAACTGGCTTGTTATCTGTTGTTCGCTCACTGTTCTGCTTCATGCTACATCCTTCCATATCTTGACATTTCCACTGGACTATTTTTGAATGAGGCTTTAATTAGTGGTGGGATTCAAATAATTTAACAACTGGTTCTCTGCCCTAATGATTTCTTCCAATAACCAGTTTACCAAACTGCTCAGAAAGTTAACAACCGGTTCTCCTGAAGTGGTGCAAACTGGCTGAATCCCACCACTGAGTTTAATGCTGTTTCAGAAGAACACTAAGAAGAAGGCATGGGATACTTCTATGCCTACAACGTGTTAGCCAGATAGCTTGATAGGTCACCATATCAGCTTTTCTATGCACTGATCTATATTTGCCTATCTCTCTTCGACTATATGTTAAGGATTGTAATTTGTATATATATATTTTATCTTGCTGACATTAAAACAATAAGGGACACACCATTTACTGGTCTTATTACTAAGAAATAAGGATAATCAAGGAGGATAGTATTTATACTAAGATACTTTCTCACAAGCAGGAGAACATTAGAAGAGTTCTCTATTGCTGACTTTCTCATGACCATCTTTGCAAAATAAAATTATAAGGCTGTCAGATCTAGGCTGCAAAAATCCATAGAAAATAGTGATTATATGTAGAGGGACAGAAAAAAATTATTAGTCGACACCTCTTTAGTTGCCATTGCTCAAACTGTTGTCACGTAACAGACTGCTTTTATTGTAAAATGACAGAGGTAGCCTCTATCAGGAAATGTAAAGCTAATATTAAATAAGAATCAAAGTTTTTAACGCATGTTTATCCATACAACCAAATAAAATAACATATTTTGTCTATTTATCAATTTATATTTTTCCATCCTTCCATGAAGGAACTTGTTGGTTTATATAAAATCCCTGGGCAATCTGCCACCCATTACAACCCAGATTGGCTTAGGTGCAGCAGAATTGCTGTATCACAGAAATTACCATCATTTAGTTAAAATCATAATTTCCAGTAAGATGTAATCGGATTTTTTTTCCATAAACCTATTTTTAAACCATAAACTCATTTCCCCATGAATATGAAAATGGAATGTTATGGAAGTTATATACAGATTTCATTTCGGATTGGAAATTCATCTCATTATTTCTGTCATAGTTATAAGTTTTCTGTGTTTGAAAATACTTCCTATTTATCTTCATTGTTCAGATTAAAGCTGATCTGTCCATTAAGCAATTCCGTAAAAGGTTCTTGGACTTTTCAGAAAGTATTAAAAGAACAAGAGATTTGAAAAAAGATACTCCATTACAAAAGATCACTAATCAATGCTGAGAAATTTTCTTATACATTATTCATGTGTGTTATAAATGACTCAAACCTTTTCAAAATTAACAGCATATGCTGAACCTGAAGTACATCTCACCTTGGAAGGCCTCACAGGATATTGCAATACATTGTGTAGCATTTACGCACACTTGACATCAAGACAAATGCTTGGATGAATTGTGAGAGATAAAGCAGTGCCCTGCCCTTACTTCAGATAAACCTTGAGCCTTGATTCTTTATTGTGTGTTTGCCTTTTACCACACATTAATTTTTAATTATAACCATTTCAAAATAAAGTCTTAATGTGAGTCATAAATCACCAATTGTGGCAATAACCACTTTGACTTTATATTAGCTATGTACATATACTTCCACTATCAGCACGGACTCTTAGTTGTTTCCATACATCACTTCCTCTCTTCCTTTCATCTTGACTGGTAGCTCTGAAGGGAAGCACTCTTGGCAATAGTGGGCTGCTTTCTGTCCTTCTAATTGAAAGCTTGTATTCAAAGCTTTAAAAAAATTATGTCATCTTGACAACTGCAGCATATTTCATTCTACTTCATCATATGATACAGACAACCAGTGTTTTAAGCAGGGTAATAAATAAAAATACATCCTTATGCGAAAAGTGTCTCTCTATTGTAGACTTCCACTGGCCATTCGTCTGTTGTGTGGATCTTCGTAAGGTGAAGAACAATGGATGCCCTCACCAATGTAAAACATACTACTGAGAATTATTTGGGGGAGTCAGGGCCAGATAAAATTGTAACAGACTGATAATAGCATTTTGGAACAAAGGACGTGATAAAAAAACTAGAAATGATTAAATTAGATTTTTAACATATCAAACCAATAGACTTGAGATTGGTTTCAAGAGTGAGATTGATTGGTTGAACATATTTTATGTTACGGTTCAAAATAATATTATAATAAGGTAAAAATAAAGGTTCCCCTTGCACATATGTGCTAGTTGGTCCTGACTCTAGGGAGAGGTGCTCATCTCCGTTTCAAAGCCAAAGAGCCAGTGCAGTCCGAAGACATATCCATGGTCATGTGGCTAGCATGACTAAACATTGAAGGCACAAGGAATGTCCTTCCCACCAAAGGTGGTCCCTATTTTTCTACTTGCGATTTTGCAGTCTTCCGAACTGCTAGTTCTGGCAGAAGCTGGAACAAATACCGTATTTTCCGGCGTATAAGACGACCGGGCGTATAAGACGACCCCCTAATTTTACAGTTTAAAAAACAG
>JAPKID020003393.1:0-12406 GCA_026931265.2 Tropidonophis doriae
TATGGCTGATTGAGGAAGCAGCAGCCAATTACATTTCACTGTAGCATTTAAAGTTACAGATACCAATTCCAATCATGACTTATATATATTGCCAACCCAACACTAGGATTACATTACTAACAGTTGTTACCTGATATCACATTGTTTTTCTTTATTTTCCTTTAGAGTCTAGACCAGTGATGGCAAACCTTTTTTGGCTCATGTGCCAAAAAAGACTCTAGACAGTAAGTAGTCAAATAAACTTACAAGTGGCACTTCTCAGCCTCAGGAAGACTGAAGGACTAGGACTTTCAATTAGCAATCATGTTGCTTATTGCCACTTTCTTTTTTGGGGAGCAGGAGTTAAGAGTGGATTTTTAAAAAATCCAGATGATGTTCTTTGTTTAAGAGATTGAAATGCATGGAAGAAAAACCACATGAGATGGAATGAGACCTGTATTAAGACAAGGCAAGTTGAAAAAAACTGAAGATAATCTTTAGATGAGGCATGTAAATGAGGCATTTATAAATACACAATTCTATACTCTCTATATACATTAAAAAAAAATTATTCTGTTCTGTTTGTATCACTATGAGAATCACTAACAGCTGTAGATACTCTCTTATATCTTACCTAAATTCATAATCTTTTGTGAAAATCTTCAACACTGTATATAATTTTCTGTACGTGTTGACAAATGTGTCAAGGCCAAGCAGAACTGTAGTCTATAACTCCCTTATGAAAGTGGCATTCACTGCTTGGTTAGATGTGGAGGTTTGGAAACAATAGTGGGAAATTTGTGAGAGCTGGCAATGAGTATGAGAGTGTCTATTTTGATAAAGTGTCTTGAGACAGAACTGTGAAGCAACTGAATTTGCTCTTGGGCAGAAACTTCTTTCTCATTTATATTTGCAAATAAAATAAAAATCAGTTCAAATAGAATTAGGAAAAAATATAGGCATGTTGAAGAGGCATTTTACACTAATTCATGTTATTGGAAGTTTTGAAAAATCTGTCAAGATTGTTTATTTTTAAAACATGATAAATTGATATAGAATTAGTTTAAAATAGGGGGAAATATGTGAAGGTAATTTTGGGCAGGATAAAAAAGATTGTTATTCACAATAATTGATTTTTTAAAAAGTGAGAATTAAGCATTAATTACTGGAAAATTTCAATAAATATATACCAAAATGACAAGAACATGAATGAACTAGACACTTGCAGAGATAAAAAGCAGCCATATATTTTTTCCAAATCCAAGAGCACTGAGATAGAAGAAACACATTGGAACACCAGACCTAGTGGTGGGATTCAGTTGGTTTGCACTGGTTCAAGAGAACCATTGGCTAACTTTCTGAGCAATTCTGCAAACTGGCTGTTGGAAGAAACAGCCTTTTGTTTTTCTACCTTACAGAATTAATCCTGTCAGGAAGGCAAGAAGGAGACATTCTGGTGCACCTCTGGGGGTTGTTCTAGCCTAATCCTTGTCTTTATTGCCCTGTTTAAATGTTTTCAGAAACTGCCTCTGTGGTTAAGACTTGTTACATTGTAACAGCTAATGGTTCTTGGCAGTGTATCCAGACTTTCTGTAGCTTCAGCTGCTTCTCTGGAGCTTTTTCTTTTTTCTTTTATTAGGGACTTGACTTTCTTAAAGGGAAAGAGTTGTTTTAAGATTTTTATACTGCTTTACTGGTTCCTGGCACTGTACTTTTGGGGTGCAGGCTGCAAGCTTGGCACTCTGTCTGATTTTTTTGTACTGCCTTTCTGGGCAGTGGTGATATTCCCTTAAATCTGGATTATTTCCTTAGGATATATTGTGAGGTAGCCAGTATCTTTAAGTGGTGCAAATGGATCTAAGGATTGCTTCTCCTGGGTGGGAAAGGGTGCTTTGTCAGTTCACTGAGCACAGGAATCTCTTGTCTATGGGAATTCTTCAGTCATCCAGTCATGGTTGTCCCAAAGGTACTTTTTCCAAGAGGCAACTGGACTTTCTTGGTTTCCAGAAAGTCCAGTTGCCTCTTGGAAAAGCACCATTGGGACAGGAGTCACTTGCATTGCTTCGGAGTGGCCAAGGCACATGATTGTTCACTGATAGTAAGATTTTTAAAAAAAGTAGTGGTGTGGATCCTCCCTCCAATTCATTTTAGTTTTCACTCATGATAATAAGGCTTATAAATATGGCACCAGGCTTGAATTTTATTTAGATATCTCTGGCATGTACTAATTTTATTGTAATACTGACAAGGGCAGAGACCTGAACCTGGGTCCCCTTTATACTTCCTTAATTTATCTTTTTAGCTCAGCATTTTGTAGCCCAAGTATGCCCATCCACTTTCTGTAGAGCTTAAATGAACTAGCTATCATTGCATTTTAACTATTTTAATTCCTCAAGGTGCTCTGGCACCCTGCCTGATTTGTAACTCTGGGTTTCAGGTATTGCTGATGAAGAGGTAGGTATTCAGATGGAATGGTTTAGGTTTCCATGATGGCTGTGTGACTGTCATTGATCATCAGTGTGTATTCCCCCATTTCTAATTTAATGATTGATATTTAGGGCAACTTTTTGCAAGCAAAGAAGCTTTTTGCATTTTTGTACAAGTAATCATTGACTTACAACAGTTCATTTAGTGACCTTCCAAAGTTACAATGGCACTGAAAAAAGTGACTTATGACCATTTCTGTTGTAGCATTCCCTATGCTCATATGAACAAAATTCAGATGGTTGACAACTGTCTCACATTTATGACAGTTGTAGTCTCCCAGGTTCATGTGATTCCTCTTTTGCAACTTTCTGACAAGCAAAGTCAATGGGGAGGCCAGATTCATTTAACAGTCATGCTACTAACTTAACAACTGCAGTGATTCACTTAACAAATGTGGTAAGAAAAGTCATGAAATGACTCACTTAGCAACATAAATTTTGGACTCAAATTGTGGTCGTAAGTCGAGGAGAGGCTGAGCCTGACAAGGAGTGGCTGGGAAGGGAGTGGAGGTGTGAGGCTGGGTGTGTCAAGGCGCTCCTTGATGTGAATGACGTTGAATTGGCCATGCCCACCCATGCCTACCCAGGCAGTCATTAGGGCAGAGAACCAGTAGTTGAATCCCACCACTGATCAGACCATCATGTAATATCACATGAATAGTTAACTGTAGTCTCAAGCCTCTTCTTGCTCTTCCTGAGCATGATGATTGTTAAAATAAAAGGAAGGAAAGAAGAAAGGAAAGAAGGTAGATAGATAGGTAGGAAGGAAGGGAGAAAAGGAAGGAAGGAAGAAGAAATGGCCTTTCTAATTTTTCATCATTTTTTCCCCTCATAGGTTGGCCTTTCCCTATTCAAACGTTAAACAGATCTTCCTGGCATTCCATGTTTGCCTGTCCTTATTGTTCTCAATAGTATAGTATAGCCTTTATTGTCATTATACATCATATATACAAGAAAATTGGTTTTAGCCTCACTGGTGCAATCCATGAAAAAAAAAATACAAACAACATAAATAGTATAAAGAATAATCCCTATGCAAGTAATTAGGGTGGGGGGAAGAGAAAGAAAAAGAAAACCAAGTCATACATTTCCACATGTGTGGGGAGTGATTGTGGTTGTGTTTAAGAATCTCATAGCCCAAGTATACAAACTCAGATGGCTATTCTTCAATGTCTTCTGCCCAATAGACACTGTGAAGAGACACTGACCATATTGTTAATCATCTCTGAGTATCTTTCTTACTCTGCTAAAGCAGCGAGACCTGGCAATGTCATTCAGTGGTATTAGAGGGCAACCAATGGTTCCTGGATCACTCTCTGTAGTGCCTTCCTGTCTGCAGCAGTTAAACTAGCATACGATACTGTAATACAATATGTGAGGACACTTTCTATCATGGACAAATACAAAGAGGTCATCAGGCCATTGTTCCACCTGATTTTTTTGCAGGACTCTAAGGAAATTAAGTCTCTGTTGGGCCTTGCCAATCACCAGGGATGTGTTGTTTTTACAGATGAGATCTTGACTAATAAGCACTCCCAACAATTTAAAAGAGGAAACTCTCTCCACACAGCCCCCTCAATATACAGTGGGGCAGGTTCCTCTCTGTGCTTCTGGAAATCTAGCACCATTTCCTTTGTCTTACTTGTAAGTTGTTTTTTGAGCACCATGCAGATACCTTCTGGAGTTCTTCCCTATATGCTGATATGTTCTCTCCAGTTACAACACCCAACAATTTCGAATGTCCTGTTTTTGTGCAACTCTGTTCCCTTTGTATTCAGACTGTCCATTCAATCTTTAATTAGCAGAAAAATTGTCTTGAAATATTTGGAGATAAAAGGTCATCTTCTAGAAAGGATTAAATGTAGTTAAAGACTATCTATTTCTTTCTAATGAGCCAGTTTTTTAAACTAATGGCTTTTTGTGCAGTCTAGAAAGTAAAAATATCAGTGTATAAGCAACAAAGAAAACACAATAAAAGCTTCTCCTTGTGCAAATAAATGCCCATCTTTTCTCCTTAAAATGTATTGCCATCAGTGATTTCTCTTCTAAAAAAATGTACAGATAATTAATTTTATGAGGGAGCTGTGGCTTTGATAGATGGCAGTTTTATTTTCTGGTTTTTCCTCCTGTGGAGGGGAAATTCGCCTGGGTGATACAGTTAGGAAGAATTAAGAGTGTTTTATTTATTCAGAAAAACAGAGAGAGAGAAAATCTAGTAAATCTTAAACAAAAAGCTGTATGTTTTGAAAAATAGAGGCTGTTAGTAACTTGATATATTTCATGGTAGAGCAACGTATTTCATTATTTTTGCACTTAGTGGAAAATGTGGAATAGTTCAAATGTTTCTTGTTTCAAACCTAGAAGTAAAAAATACACAGACACTCAATTATTGCTATTATCATTGGTCACACAGTCTGCCAGAGTTTTAGACTGGATTTGACATTTTTATCCATCTATCAAGTGCTTCCCAAGAACCTGAAATATGCAAATGCTTTTATTTGATGTTGTTAAAGGTAATTTTACAGGATGTAGGCTATTCCAACTAAACCTGCATTCTCCAATTGACCGATGGTGATTTTGCCAGTGCCAATGGTGTTCAAAGGGTACGCCAGCCATTTTGGGATTGTACTTAAGGCACCTATTATTATTGGTACTACTTTTGCTTTCTCTTTCTAGTCATTTACTTCTATTTGCGGGCCTTTACATTTTGCAATTTTCTCCAGTTCTTTCTCTTCTCTTCTGCTATCTCCAGATGCTGCAATGTCCATTATCCAGACTTTTTTTTCTTTTTTTCCAACAATTGTTAAGTCTGGGGTATTGTGGCAGATGCTTGCCCACAGCACTTCATCGTTTTCTATTCTGGTTTGCAGGCAAGATATTCCAATGTGTTATTGTTATTAAATTCTTATGCCATTGTTTGTAGTCAGTCTGTTTGATGTACTTGGAGCAGCATTTTTTCAGCTTCTTTACGAAAATGGTGTTTGCTGATTCTTGACCTTTTTTCAATTCTGGTTTTATACACATTTGTTCTTAAAGCTTGGTATTGTGCAACCTTAGTTCTTCTGTTTCTATTCAACTTTCTTGCTCTTAACCACTGCCCAGTCTGCTTTGTCTGCTGGGTTTTTTTATGCATTTCATGTAACAATCTGACTTGCTGTGTCTCTTTTCTATTCTTTATATGGTATTCCTTATAGGCCACTTTGCTCTCTGCAGTATTAAGTAAGCTTTCATGTACCAGCTTCAGTGCATTTTCTTCACTATCCTTCAGATATTCTTCTAATGTCCTTTTTTTCTTCTTCAATTGTCTGCTGTAGTTGCAACGTTCTATGCCCATCTGGAATCTTGGTTACGAAGTGGTTGTTTAGGACAGCCTAAGAAACTTAAAAAATGTTTTATTTTGAAAGGAAAAAAGATCTGCAGTAGGCCTCTAATAAGATATGAAGAAAAATGCACAACCAAGAACTATATAATTTCCTCACATTTAATTTTCACACTAGTAACACCTTTGGAGAAAATACAGTTAGCTTATTCATTGTTCAGTTAACTTTGTAAACGAAATTTTGCTATGAGTTTCTCAAACACGGAATCCTAGACATGCATTTGTTGTTTATAGAGCAGAGAACAGAGCACTGAGCCTCAATAAATGGGATAGAGCTACGTCTAAATGAAAAATATCACAGCAGATGGCAGCATCTGCCCAACATTAGTTCATCTCAAATAAATAAATTTAAAAAATAAATAAATTCTAGGGCTGTAGCCTAGATTGGGAACAGAATCAGAAAATAGAATCACTTCATACCACACGGGAGTCATCTAGAGCACTATTTGATTTGTCTGTTAAATTAAAAATGAACAAATATTTATATCTCTCTCTTTCTTCTTCCTTCTTCCTTCCCATCTTCTTTCACAGAATAGAAAAACTTGGTTAAAATTCCCGTATTTCTATTATATTGATAGGAAAATTTTGAAAGGTAGTGATTGATAAATAAAACAGGGAGATGCTATTAAAATAGTTGGTAGTGAGCTCCTGTACCTCTGGAGAATAGATTTTTTTTGGGGGGGGAAAAAGTAGAGCCTATACGATTATTATGACCTGTTGTAGACTCTCAAACTCATAAAGGCTGCATGAGAATTTGAGAAGGTGGTTATGTCTTTGCTGACAATCTTTTTTTTTTTAAAGAGCAAATTAAATAAGAGCCTGCAGTATTTAATTATACAAGGGCAGAGCTGTAATAGCATAGACTAGTGTGGGAACTGAGGCAGTAACATTCATTTGTGTGTCAACATGCATGATTCTGGAGGAATACAGCATTGATATATTTCTCACATGAAACTTCACATAGCTAGCATAGTGTGGTTTATATCGTGCTGATACTCCCATCCCAATATGGGTGGCCATAGATAAGTTGCCAGTAACTAATGTTCTCAATGCAACTAGTGCTCTCAATGAAGCATAGAGCCTTTCCCCCAAATATGTTTGTATTTGATTTTAACTCAGAATTTGGCATCCAACTTAATTTAGCTCCTTAGACAATTGCCTAATTTGCCATCTGGATGGGCCACCCTTGTTTTAGTGCAACTGGTAATTGCACTAAATATGTAAGATAAACATTGTATATTTTAACTGGAGACGACCTATTGGAATTAGAAGCTCATAAATCTTATCTAGCCATATAAATTGATAGTTTTGAAACTTTGTTCCCTACTCAACATTTTTTACTTATTTAAAAGCATCCATCGGGATAGTGTAATAAAGCAAATATAATACTAAAAGTGTGGAATGGCAAGCTATTTGTCAGTGACTGTACCCTATTCTGATGCTGACTGTGCATAACTGCCTAAGTTTTATTTTTCATAAATATATGTAGAGAGGAACAGAATTTAATTTTCTTCCATAATCGGATTGCAAATAATTTTACATCAAGTTCCTCTCAGCAAATATAACAATAGTTCTATAACAAAATGTTGGGTGTTTGTAATAGAAATCCTGAATAATGTGAAACAAACACACAAACATGAAAAAAAAGAGAGCAAAAATCTATACCATTTTAAAGCCATATAAAAATCCTTAATAGGCCATTATTTTTCTGTCTCACTTGACTTCCTCTTAGATTTTTTGTTTTCAATACTCTATAGCACAGGTGTTGTCATATCGTCACATGACGTATCAAGAAGTTTTCCCCCTTTGCTAAACTGGGCCCGCAGTCTGGAAGTTTGACAGCCCTGCTCTGTAGCAAAAGAAAAATAAGGCTGAGGTGGAACAGGAAAATGAAAATGGCTATTTGTTTTAGGAATATTGGAAACTCCCTTCCAAAGTAATCTACCAACCTGACTACCTGGTTATGAACACTTGCTTTTCTCTGTCTAATGTAGATTATCTATATTTATCTACTTAACTTTTTATGTTTATACCACATATAACTTAATACAGACGGGTGGGTTTAAAGGACTTGCTCCAATAAACTGACATAGAAAAGAACGCATAAAGCATAAAGCTTTTCTAAAGCAGTATAAATAGTAAAATTGGGACAACACAGTCATTAAGTACAATAGACATTAAGTGGAACCATCACTGTGCTTATGACTTTATTTCAGTTTTCTTTAGAGACCAGCAAATATTGTGAATTCAAGGATTGATTGTAAAGTTACTTTTTCATCACTGCTTTAACTGTTAACAGTTACTAAGCAAGAATACCTATAATGCCAATAAAAGAAGTTAAGATTAAAATAGTTCTTCCAATGTTTTACATTTTCCTTTTTTTATAAACTAAATTTAAAAAAACAAATAAAAAGAAAATAATAAATGAAGAAAATTAAGAGAATTTTAAAAAGAAATAAAACATGAAATGTATATATTCATATATGTGTTGCATTTGTGCTGATAAATAAATAAAGGGAGACTAGCATAGATCTATTTCAAACTATTTAGCTCTCATCAGCTAGTCAGCCACACCCTTACTGGGATTTGATCCTGGGCTAGTTTTACATGTTAGGCAGCTGTATTAGCCACTAAGCCACAAGCTCTCCTCCCTTATCAGCTGAGCCAAGCGAAGCAGTATGCTACCTCCCATATTTGGGCATTCCAGGTGCTTTAACATAACACTTAATCATTTCCTTGGCTCAGCTGATCAGGGAGGAGAGCTTGTGATATAGCTAGCTGATGAGAGCTAAATAGCTTGAAATAGACCTATACGAGTCTCCCAAATGCAACACAAAAATGGTTTTCTGCCTGGAAGGCTCCTAGGGTGGAGCTGAAAGGCAAAAGGGAAGCAGTATGCTTCCTCTTATATCTCTATATCTATCTATCTATCTATCTATCTATCTATCTATCTATCTATCTATCTATCTATCTATCTATCTATCTATCTATCTAGATGGTCCATATTTTCAAAGAGGTAATACAACCATATAAAAAGCAGACTGGATACAACCCAGGAGCGCTGTGTTTCATGGCAAAAATCATATAACAATAACACCATTTTTTTCTAGACTGAGGACAACAGAAGATATTTGGAGAGTCCTTGGTCCTTTCTAAGCTTGTTTGTTTGCAGTTATTTCATTCAAAATAGATTCTGTAAACTGAAATACATGTATAAAAACAAAGCAACGACATGCAAAGCTTTTAGTCTCTGATACCATATTATCCTATGTATCTTACACATTCCTTGAAATATTTAATATTCCCAACTGAAAATTTGGAATTCTTTTCTTTTGGGTGGCAGCCCATTGGACCATATTAAAAAACTTGTTTCTTGATTTTTTCCTGCTGATTTAAAAGTAGTTCATCATATCACATGGGCTAAAGGCTGCCATCTCTTTCAGAAAATAATCCAATTGGAACTATCTATAAGATTTCTTGATCCTGGCCAAGGCAATCTTTCTTAGTAAGTCTATTTGATGCCAAAATAGAGGGAAAAAACCAGATTTTCTTGAAGTTTGATTTAGCTAGGGTGCTTTTTCCTTAAAACGTGGAGAAAACTATAGTACTGTAGCTATCTGGCTGGTTTTAAAAGGTCTATAAAGCTTTAATCCTGTAGTTAGCATTGCAAGGCATACTTCTGTCACATTTAATAATTGTTGAGTTGAAGTGGCTTCTTTGAGCTGGAAGTGAGGAAAAGATAGGATTCTATCTTCTCTTCTAGTGAACATAATTATGAGAAAACATGACTTAATTCTCGTATGCAAGATTTTAAAGCAGTAATGTACACCTGTACTCTCGTTTCCTCACTAGCTAAGGCCTCTCAGCTTTAAATACATTTTAAACAGGGGTGAAATTCAGCAGGTTCTGACAGGTTCTGGAGAACAGGTAGCAGAAATTTTGAGTAATTGGGAGAACTGGCAAATACCACTTCTGACTGGCCCCAGAGTGGGGTGGGAACGGAGATTTTGCAATATCCTTCCCCCAGGAGTGGGGAGGGATGAGGATTTTGCAGTATCCTTCCCCTGTTACACCCACCAAGTCACACCGGTTGAATTTCATCACTAATTTTAAAATATTTGAAGTGGGACTGGGAGTAATTGATCTCAGAGGATCAATGTCTTAAATGTATCATTATAAGGGTTCATGATATAAGGACAATAAATATTGAGCTTGACCATATCTTAGGGTAGATATGGGTTTAAGATGTTTTACTTTTTGATGATGACATTTCTATCCAAAAAGCATCCAGAGAAGATCTCTGATGGAAGCATATTATTGGTAATGTATTGTTGAATTTTTAAAGGGGAAGATGTGAGCCAATTTTGCAAAATATCATAGCTCTATATTTAAGAGGCAGGCAAGAATAGGAAAAAGAGTGTTCAGTTGTTCAATCACTGCAATTTAGTCTTGGCACATAATTGCACAAAACTAATGCAATCTGTGCTTGAAAATTATGGTGGGCTGGCCTACATCATATTTGACTGGAAAACCTCCCAAGAATGCCATAGCCTTCTTGACAACAGGAAGCCAGTTCCCTATTTATTATTCCTAGGTAAAATACATAGTTTATGTCCATAATTTATGTGCTTTGTGTCGCGCAGACATAATACATTGAAGTAATTTAATCCAGAGTTACTTCAGCATGGATTATGGAATAGGCTGTCATGGACCAAACTATCCTACTGGAGTTATCACCAAATCCTAAGAAAGACAATCCTTGTTTTCACATTATTTGGTTGACTTGTTAGTTCTAGAAGCATTGCTAGACTACACATTTTCTGGTTAGTAGCATAATCAGAAGATTGGGTAAGGCAATCTGAGCACAACTTCCTAAAAACTGAAACCCACCAATCCTTCATGTTCACATCTTTAACATAATTATTGTTACAGACAATAGGTGGAAACACTTGCTCTTTTTAATAGCCAGCTGGTTTAGTCAACAAAAGAGAGCTGAAATCCTGCCATTGAGATATGGTATAAGACATGAGCATGGTCAAAACAATTCAAAGATACTCTTGCAAACTGAAAAAGATCCCACAAGCAGGAACTAGAAGGAAGATCACTAAATACTGAGCATGATATAAATACAGAACATTCTCTTAGAAAAAGAAGTATTTAACAGTATATAAAATCCTGCAGAAGGCATAACTGACTAGCTAGTGCTCTAAACTTGGCTATTCCTGCCTGGAATTAAGGACTATACTTTGCAACATTTGTTGTGTACGTATTTTAAGGTAATCTAAGGGCTTCCATTTCTTCTTAGACAAGTGTTTTCTAACTATGACGAGGAAGAGCCAGGTTAGATGCACAATTGTAATTCTATATGAAAGCTGACATATAGTCCTAATATTCATTATTAATGGAAAGCAGTTTCTTGTTTCCAAATTCTTAGCCCCATCCATAGAACAAGGCAAAAACACATCCATATGGAATTCAAAATAAATTACTTCATGCATGTGGTTTTTGGCATGCTGTAAAATTATTAAAAATACTATAAACTGATTCAAAAATACTATAAACTGATTTAAACTAATTCCATATAGTTACTTGATTTAACAGCAGTCTGTGCTGCCATTTCAGGTAGAGTATATGGTTTTTAATACATTTCTAAACATATGCACTCAAGTATAACCCTAATATTCTATGATATGTTTTCTAGTTATGAGGATTATTGTAGTGACCTAATTTTAGGCTATTGTTCACTTGTGACTGAGAGCATTTTTGTAGCCCTACCCAGCCATCATTGAAGCAATGCAGACCATTTCCCAGCTCATGTTATTTTTGTACAACAAGGGTTGACTGTAATTGGGTAGGTCACTAATTGGGTCCTTGGAACAAAGATATGCTATGCACCTCTTTCATAGTTCTGCAGAGAGATTCTAGTAAAAATGTAAACTCAGTGCACAAAATGTCCATGTAATTATTCCCAATCATATCTTTACCACATAGCTATTCTGATTCCTCCACTGTTGTTAAAAAAATGGAGGACTTCACCTCATTAGTTGTTAAGGTTTGGTATTTTGTTGAGATAACAGTAACTTTTTAATATGTACCCTGCCTGAATAAAATATATTTAATAACCCCACATTCTCCAACTTACTTTTCTTCCCTCCTTCTACCAGGGACTAATCATAACTCACAGCATCTTCTGAACATCCATTGCATATAATAGCATCCTTTTGAGTATATTGCTTTTGAAATTTTGATTTATATGATCCTGAACAATCTTTATTGCACTTCTCCCTTCTATGCAATTGACTTTGTTCATTTTTTAAACATTCATACTTCTTATTTTTCTTCCCCATTTTTATTCCACCACATTCCCATGGGGTGATGACAGCAGGTGGGTTGTAATAGCAGCCCATCTGTCTTCTTTTTCTATGGCAGCAATCCTATGCACATTTGTCTGGGAATACACCCCATTTAATACAATGGATTACTTTGGAATAAACATGCATAAGGCTTCAGTTTTCCTTCCTTCCTTCCTTCCTTCCTTCCTTCCTTCCTTCCTTCCTTCCTT
>JAPKID020003394.1:0-12406 GCA_026931265.2 Tropidonophis doriae
GCTATTCCTGCCAGCTTGGTGTCGTCTGCAAATTTGATGAGTTCCCCATTTATTCCCTCGTCCAAATCATTGATGATTCTATTCTATTGTTATTCCATTCTACTATTATTCTATTCTACTGTTATTCTATTTTATTATATTGTTAATCTAATCTTTTCGATTCTATTTTCTATTCATCCTCTTGGACTAGGTAATGATTTTTGATGTTGCAGAATTGACTAGGTAATGATTTTTCTTTAGAGCAACACATATTGACAGGTGTTGTTGACCAGTTTATTTAATCTCAGAGTGTTTGTTCTCAATTACAGAAAGTTTGGACCTCTAAAAGACACACAAAAAACGAAAGACATAAAAGAGGAAGAAGGGAAGTTCTCCATGGTTGAAAGCATCTCACATGACAATTTTTGGGAATTCCGACGACAACAATGGTTGTTGTTGTTTTTTCACACCTTCAATTCACACCTTCACGCCAGGCCTGAGGATGTTAGTAATTTGCTATTTTTTGTTTTTAAATGACACACCCTGAAAACTTGAGAGAAACTTTGAAAGTCCTGCTCATCAAGGACATAATTCTCAAGGAGGAGCAGAATCCAGTCGAGCAACAGAAGTCCAATGGTGTCCCTGGCATTTGACTTGGTGAGTGAAAAAGAGGTACTCTTATTTGACTTTCTACCCCCTTGGAAGTTAGAAATAAATGAAAATATATCGGGAGAATGGGGACTTTCCTGGAATCAGCTGCCACTTCTGGGACCAGAGGGCAAGGTAAGATATTTTGGAACAAGAATTTGTATTTATGCTTTTATTCGATTTCTTGTCAGTGTATTTAGTTTTCCTAGCATTGGGGACTAGTAAGGCTTGTTGTGCTCTTCTTGTGCTCTTCATATGCTCAAAGATCCACCAAGAGGATGAGTTCGTATTGTAGGACTGTGTAGTTGATAGATGTTATAATTCCTGAGAGCATCAGTGATGGAGCACTTCTGCCCAAAGCTAAGAATGGGTTCCTCGCCTCCTTTAAGGTATTGACATTTCAGCCAGGAGTTAGCAGGAAGGAAGAGTTGTACAACACAACTTTCTTGCTGAGCTGGGAAACTGTGTGCCGCTTAGTTAGAGAACAGTTCAAAAATGAGTGGGTGAAAATGTTCTGCTCATTTCTTCACCAAAAAGCTAGAAGGAGCTGCATGCTCCATCTGCCCTACCTTACCATCTTCGTCCCTCACCACCTTGTTTAGTTTGTTAAGAAAAGCTACACGGGGATTAAGGGAGCCTGGCATTCATCTGGAAGACTTCTTGTTTCCAGCAAAGGAAACAGCGGTGGGGCTACTGCCACCCTTACTGATTCCAAACATTAGAAATTATTTGATCACTCAGGTCAGCAATGGACAAACTGAACGGCTAGCAGTGGGGTTACCCAGGTGTCTGCCTATGCTGGTGCTTCATTGATAAGCTTCTGGTCATCAAGATTACAACTAAATGACAATAGCTAGTGACCATCCCAGCAGCTTCTTAAAGCCTCATGTTTGCCTAGATGCCTTCTAGAGCTTCAGTCAAGGTATTATTCCTGATTCCTGAATGATAGCCATAAGATAAGCTACCTGTTGACATGAATCATGGGGTCACCTGGCTATCTGCTCAAAGCCAAGGAAGGACAAGTGAGGTCTGTGAACATCTGGATTAGCTCTTAGCTAAGAGCTAGATAGCATTAAAATAAGCAGCTTAGCCTTTAGGCCTGCTGGAAATTTCTTGAGCATCTATCCGAGTGATGCTGTTCAAATAAGCTAGTGGGAAACAAGGACCCTGAGTGCTGGGAACTAGGGTTAACAAAAGTTGGTGGGAGGCAGCAGTGCTTATTCCAAGTCTCAAACCCAACTGGGGTTTAGGATCTATAGGAGCTAGTGGGAGCATAGGAGCTTGCCACAAGCCTTAGGGTCAATTGAAAGGTTGTTCCACCTCGTAGCTTAGCTCCTAACTAAGCTTGGAGGCAACAGCTGAACGGGGCATTCTACTGTTATCCCATAGCTCAGACCTTGGATTCTTCTAAGCTAGGGGGGTTCAGCTTGTATTATCTATACCAGGGGAATCATCTTATCTAAGCCCGATCCTCAACTGAGACCTCCTAGTCCATCGAGCTGTTACATTCCAACTTAGCAAGTAGGAAGATATAAGCCTTCTAAGATAAACTTCATGCTCAGCTGGGTGATTTTGCTTTACTTCCTAGCTCACTATTATGACTCAGCTAGGGCTGAAGCAGGTGTTTTGTTTTTCCCAGCGCTCCTCCAGCTTGGCAACTTTGTCATGTCTGAAGTTCAACAACTCCTGTTTTTGGAGCTCAAGAGTCCACATGCCTTAAAGCTGGCAAGGTTTAGCTTGAGCTGCAATCTGGGGCTCAGTTAACTAGTGAGAATTAAGGAAGCTCCCTAACCTTCTTCCAAGGCTCTAGGGAGACATTCTTGCCAGATGTTTTCTTTAGAAGAACAAGGGCGTAGTAGTCTCATGGTAAACAGAGAGTTTCTTTATATCCATCGACTCTATGAGCTTAAGGACTGAAGTATTTCAAGATGGATGCTGAGCTTTTATATTTTTTAATGCCCAGATAAATCCTAGGGTTTAGGAAAGCTAGTTGGGGAGTGGGGCAAGGTGGTTATTCCAAACCATGCTTAACTGGAGGACTGCTAGCTGGGTTTAGTACTTAATGTTCAGCTAAGCCGGTCAGTAGAAGTGGCATTCTTAACAATCAGTTGTTTGATCTCCAACTGAGCTGTACAACTCAAGCTGACAATGAGCAGGGAAGCTGCTTGCTCCAAGCTTGATGGTTAGCCAAGACATCCTCAACCCTTCACCTGAATGCTACAATTCAGGGCAGCTGATCCAGAAAAAGTAGACTTTTTTTCCAAGCTTCAATGGCCAAGTAGGAGATTTTTTTGATCTCCTAGCTTACTATGATTCTGCTAAGCTGGAGAAAAAAACTAGAAGCTTGCCACAAGCTTCCAAATCTCTTGCTTGGCTAGAAGCCTTGTGATGACTATGACTTGATACGTTGGGCTCATAAGAAGCTTGTGGAGAGCTACGGGGTTGCTGAAGGGTCTCCTCCAACCCTAATGCTGATCTTTCACATTTTAAATCATCAGCTACCCCTAGAAAGTAAGGAGGCTAGTTTGGTGCAAGTAGGCTCATTCCAAGATTAATGCGAGGAGAATTTTTACAGCCTAGTTGAGTGCACAGGGTTCTGCCAAGCAGGAAAGAAGGAGCTAGCTAATGGGATGTCTGCTCCGTTCCTCATTGTCCAAAAGATGAGTTCCAGAAAGGGTGAGGAGTAAGAGAACCATGATGCCTTCTTCAAATCTGATATTTAAATAGAAGGTTGATGTCCTTCTTATAGAGAGCATGAAGGTTCCAGTAAGCTAGCGGAGAAGGAAAGTAATGGAGTAACTGTTCCAAGTCTTGATTCTCAGCTAGGATATTGTTAGCAGCAGCTGAATGCTAGGATTCAGATAAGCTAGGGAATAGCCAGGAAGCTTCTACAAATCTTGTGTGTATTATGGAGCTCCTTGATCTCCATGTTGGAGCCTAGATTTCACATAAAGTAGTGAAGAACAAGGAGTTTACTTGCCCCAACTCTCATGCTCAACTGAACACTAGGAATCAGTAAAGCTAATGGGGAACAAGGGATGGTGGTTGTGTTATTCATTCAGTCTTGGTGATTGTATGGGCAGATCTCTCCACATCTTCTGAACTTGCAATACTCTTTTTGAGTTGCTCTATGCTCTGAGGCTTGGTATCATGTTCTTTGGAGCTTATCTCAAATGGCAGGTTCAACTGGGAGATTTTTCACCTCCTAATTGTCCATCTCCAACTCTGATGTATGGCTTGGAATGTCTTGCTCACTCAGCTGAGATCTTGGGTTCATGTAAACTAGCATGGATCAACCATGAGGCTTTGTAGAAAAAGTCTTACCAGCTATTTGCTGTGCTTGAGATAAGCTATGAAGAGCAAGGGAACTAACAATGAATTTAGCGTTCCACGAAGATTCTTTATATTCATGGACTCTATGAGCTTGTTGTTGTGGTTGTTAATTGTTAGTTGTGAAGTCATGTCTGACCCATCGCAACCCTGTGGACAATGTCCCTCCAGGCTTTCCTGTCCTTTACCATCCTCTGGAGTCCATTTAAGTTCATACCTATTATTTCAATGACTCCATCCAGCCACCTCATTCTTTGTTGTCCCATTCTTCTTTTGCCCTCCATTTCTCCATAGCGCTGCTTGGAGAGTCCAAGGATGGGTAAAATCAGCCTCGCTGCCCTAGAACTGAGTGTCAATTTCTTTGATCATGCCTCCTCTGGCTCTCCGTGGTGAGTTTTTAAAAACTCAGTCCGCCCATTAGGACTCAAATTGAAGAGCTCTTACAAATTTGGCAAATAGGCTGAATTTACACCTGAGACTCTCCAAGTATTCTAGTAGAACAGCTACATTATTTATTTTTGTCAATTTCTCTCCTTAGTTAGTTAGATTTATAGGTTATTCTATTTGAATTAACCTTACTTCTCAGAGGCTGATGGAGCTGGGGCTATCTGCTGGTCACATGCAGAAGTCAAGCCCTAGAAACCACCTGTCTGGCGGCTGCTAGCGGGTGCCTGCTCCAGCCACTTCTTCAGCACCCGGACAGCTTAGGTTCTTCTCCAGTGAGTCCTTCCTTCTCCTTAGATGGCCAAAGCATTTGAGTTTCCTCTTCAGGATCTGGCCTTCTAAAGAGCAGTCAGCGTTGATCTCTTCTAGGACTGACTGACTGGTTGGATGGCCTTGCCATCCAAGGGACTCTCAGGAGTCTTCTCCAGCACCAGAGTTAAAGGCCTCCATTCTTAGGCGCTCAACCTTCCTTATGGTCCAACTTTCATAGCCATCCATTGCAACTGGGGAAATCATAGCCTTGATTATACACACTTCTGTTGGCAGGGTGATGTCTCTTCTTTTAAGTATGCTTTCTAGATTTGATATAGCTTTCCTCCTCAGGAACAAGCATATTTTGATTTCCTGGGTGCAGTGCCCGTCTCTATGAGCTTAGGTCAGCTAAAGGGCTGAATGACTACCAATTGGATGCTGAACATTTTTTTCAATCTCCAGCTAACTGCTGGGATGTTTGATTCCCAGCTAAATGCTAGGATTCAGACAAGATAATGAATAGCCAGGGAGCTTCTATAAGTCTCATGTGTATTATGAAGCTCCTTGATCCCAAATGTCAGGTTCGACCAGGAGATTTTTCACCTTCTAGTTGAGGAGCTTAATTGCACATCTCCCACTCCTTGGTACAGTTGAGAATGTCTTGCTCACTCAGCTGAGAGCTTGACTTCACATAAGCTACCATGGATAAAGGAGTTATTGGGAGGTCCATTTCAAGCTCGATGTATAGCTGACACAGCAGCTGAATGCTTTGCATTAATTGATTAGAAGAGAACTTCTTGCAGATCTCACACTCAACAGGATTCTTTTGAATTCCCTACCTTAGTCCTAGGAAGGGGCCGGCAACCTTAAACACTCAAAGAGGCACAAAGGTTCAATTCTGGAGGTCCAGTTCCCCTACAATAGAGTCTCTTCCTAGCATGGCATCCTTTTTCCTCTGCTGACCAGAAGTCCAGTTCCCCCACCATAGAGTCTCCTCCTAGCATGGTGTCCTTTTTCCTCTACCTGTCCTAACCAAATGCCCTATCAATTGTGGAGCCAACCCACAACAGGGGGCTTCAGCAAAGGGATGAAAGAGCCACATGCAGATCCAGAGCTGTGGGTTGCTGACCCCTGTCCTAGGATTTAAAATAGAGGGGTGGGGGAGCCAGAAGGCTGCCTCCTCCACTGAGCAAGAGTTGTTTCCAGGCAGTCATAGAAATGCTAAGCTTCAGGTAACCTAGGCCAGTGCTAGACGTCCCATGCTCAGCACTAATTTTTATGGTCTCCTAGCTTAAGTGCTAGGTGTCAGGGTAAGGTAGTGGGGAATGAGAAGGCTGCTGGGTTTCTATTTGTCTTGAAAATGTTTCTTGGCTGAGCAGGAGATTGGACTAGAAGAGCTTCAAAGTCCCTTCCAATTCTGTTATTCTGTTATCTTCTCTGGATGTCTGCATGTATGCTAGGATTCAGTGCAGCTACTGAGAAGCAAGAAGGTGCCCTCATTTTTAGATGTAACTGTATTTCAGTTGTATTTCAACACACACACACACACACACACACACACACACACACACACAGAGCAAGAGAGGGTTATGCTGTTTGATCTTGTGTTTTCCAAGCCTTTTGTCTGTGAAACAGATCTCACACATCTTTTTTTTTGTGATCCTTAGAGGTTGGATAGAGTTGAATGTAGAAGACTTGGCTGTTGTTGGTGTATCGGAGATGGAGAGGGTAGTGATACTTGACAGTGGTCTCCTCTCAGACCTACAGTAGACCACATTCAGGTCATCTGCCAGTTGTCAATTCTCTTTAGCATGGAAGTGAGGTCTGCTGTAGCCAGTGATGTTTTTCAGGCTTTTCCGTCCATTTACTGGTTCATTTTGTTGAGAGATGATTCCTCAGCTTTTTAGAGTAGCTTCTCTTGGCTGCCTTGATCTCCCTTGTTAATACATTCCTGACCAGATTGTACAGTGTAGATGTTTGAGCTTAGCTGAGAACCAAGGTTTGATTATTACACATGTAGATGTGTAAGGTTTCGGTGATCACACTAAGTCCTCAAAAAACTGAATGTATGAGATCATTGTGTCAGTGAGTTCATCCAGGTCCACTTAGGTGGCTTCAAAAACCTTCCAGTCTGTGCATTTAAGGCAGGCTTGCAGCGTTAACTTTGCTTCTTCAGTCCAAAATTTTATAGTTTTATTGGTTTTATTACTTTAAGTCTTTGTCTACAACAGGTGGAAGGTGAAGCCTGCAGTGATCAGAGTTTCCCACAGTCACTCTTGGTAGAGAGTGATGGGCATTGTTTAATGTAGAGTAGCAGCAGTGGTCTAGGGACATGGTGGCTCAGTGGCTAAAATGCTGAGCTTGTCAAGCATAAAGGTCGGCAGTTCAGCAGTTTGAATCCCTAGCGCCGTGTAATGGAGTGAGATCCCGTTACTTGTCCGAGCTTCTGCCAACCTAGCAGTTCAAAAGCACGTAAAAATGCAAGTAGAAAAATAGGGACCACCTTTGGTGGGAAGGTAACAGCATTCCATGTGCTCTTGGCATATAGCCATGTCAGCCACATGACCACAGAGATGTCTTTGGGTAGCGCTGGCTCTTCGGCTTTGAAATGGAGATGAGCACTGCCCCCTAGAGTTGGGAACAGCTAGCATAGATGTGCGAGAGGAAGCTTTATCTTTACCTAGCAGTGGTCTAAAATATTCCTGCATCTTGTGAGATTGTTGATGCTGAATGTGTCTTGGAGCTCCTGCCTTAGGTTAACACTGTTAAAAGTGTCGTAATGCAATGAGTAGAGAGTCTGGGTATCAACCCACGGTGTTTGGACAGCTAAGGTTTGCAATGCCTTGTTTATGCAAACTTGGGGTGGTATGTGGACCCCAATTATGATAAATGAAGAAAATTCTTGAGGGACATAATAGGGTATGCAAATAATACAAATAGGTGCACATCACAAAAATTATTTAATTTCTTTAGTGTACTGTAGCATAGCATACACTACTAGTGTAGTGACATGTTTACATTGGTTGTTAATATAAAAGCATATACCTCCTCCAGGTATGGTATTTGCAGATGACACCAAGCTGGCAGGAATAGATAACACTCCAAAAGATAGGCTTAAGATACAGAAAGATCTTGACCAACTTGAACATTGGGCACTATCTAACAAAATGAAATTCAATGGTGAAAAAAATAAGGTTCTACATTTAGGCAACAAAAATGAAAAGCACAGGTAGGTAGTACCTTGCCCAATAGTAGTAATTGTGAAAGGGGTCTTGGAGTCCTAGTGGACAACCATTTAAATATGAGCCAGCAGTTTGCAGCAGCTGCCAAAAAAGCCAACACAGTTCTAGGCTGCAGTGGGATAGAATCAAGATCACGTGAAGTGTTAATACCAGTTTATAAGGCCTTGGTAAGGCCACACTTGGAATACAGCATCCAGTTTTGGTCACCACGATGTAAAAAAGATGTGGAGACTCTAGAAAGAGTGCAGAGAAGAGCAACGAAGATGATTAGGAAACCTTCTAATTGACAAGCTTGGTGTCTTAGTCACTGCGTCCTGTCTTATTTTGTACTATTATCACAGTAATCTAAGTTGCCCAATTAAAAGCCCTACAGCTAAAATTATGGTTGATGTCTTGCTGGTGTCTTAAATCAGACCGCCAAGTTCTGGTATGTCCATAGGCAGTGACAATTCCATTGTTTTTTCTATGGATGGGGGTCTCATCATTGTACTCAAACAAATACACATATGGACTATGCCCATAAAATGAATGAAAAGGACTTTTTGGATAAATAAACTCTACATGTGCAGTCATGTAGGCTGTCTGCTTCATAGAACATCTGTTATACATCAAAATTATATGCCACTGCTGAGAGATAACTGGTAGCATTACATTCATGGACTAGTAGAAAGTGCTTTTAAAAAAAAAAAAGATGCACAAGTCTAATAAATCAAAAGCTCGTGGTTTCTTCTCTTTCCTGCTTCACCACAAGAGTAAAAAAAAAAAAAAAGCAGAAGAATCTGTTCCTACCATTTCAATAGCACATCGTTCAAAAAAATTATTGATGGCGCAGCTCCTCAGGTGGCACTGAGATTTATGCGTTTTGTTTCCCTGATGTTCCTTCCGCCTGTTTGCATAACCAGATTGATTAGCAGGCAATAAAGAGTGAATGAAAAACAGCCACGCAGCCGGAAAATGCCAGTCCTATTTAATGGATAGGTATTGTTCACATTGGCTTCGCATTGGGCGGTGATGGGTAACAATCAGATGGCGAATCCCAATAAAAATAAGTTTTCTTTTTTTCCTCTTATCCTTTTTAGGGTCCCTTGGAAAATGACCTTGTGGTCCATGTTGCATTGATTGCCGAAAGCCAGCGGTAAGTCCTTCAGATCACCAATAAATCTCATTGATTGGTTTTCAACGTGCCAGTTGGTGATTTCAGTACTTCAGATGGAAACGCCATGATCTCCAGAGGCTCTGTGGGTGAAAGTGTTGTGGTCCTACAGTGGAGCTGGCAGAAGATTCGGACAGTTGAGGAGGTTGGGGAGGAACTTGGGCCAGTCCTGGAGTCTGGGGAAGGCTCTGATGAGGGCTCTGTGGCAGAGGCAGAGATGGGGTCAGAGCCCTATGTCAGTTATCAGCTGCCTTCAGAGTCAGACATCAGTGATATCTGATATTTCTCTCTCTGCTCACACTAATGAATATATCTGCCGAACAAAACTCTGTATTGGCAACAGGAAGGGCATCTGGCCATTAAAACACTCCACTAGCTCCGTTCAGTTGCCCAGACTCCACCCCGCAAGGGATTATGGGGTTGTTAAAAGATGATCACAGTAGTTTTATCCATAAAAGTCTCAAAGTGGTAATAAAGATTATTACAGTCAGCCTGGCTTTGCTTTCATTTGTCAGAGTAAAATCCTGGATTTCTTTCAAATGTAGTTTACTGAAAGCAGATTCCAGTTTTGTCATACTAACGTCCCTTTGTAATGTTTTCACTGAAAACAACAACAGCTTGCAGGTGTTTCTGAACACATATGGCATCCAAACCCAGACACCACAACAAGTTGAACCCATCCAGATTTGGCCTCAACAGGAGCTTGTGAAGGTAAGTTGTTACATTAACATTTAAAAAAAAAACCTTCTTGTTTTCTTTTGAAAACTGGTGTTTCCTAGGCCCGTGATGGTAAATCTATGGCACACATGCCAGAGGTGGCACACAGAGCCCCTTCTGTGGGCACGCGTATTGTCACCAGCTGTTCTTCTGGTTTTTGGCAGCTGGTCTTCACGGGAGTTGGAGTACCGGAAAAGGGCCCAAAAGATGGTCAAAAATGCCCCAAAACAGGCTGGTTTTCGGGCCAATTTCTGGACCACTTTCAGACTATTTTTCTGGGATGTTTTCATGCTGTTTTTTTGGCTATTTTCAGGTCATTTTGGGGGGTTGAAAACAGCCCCAAAACAGCCTGAAAATGGCTAAAAAAAGCATGCTCGTGCCAGCCAGCTAGTCTTCAGGTTTCTGGAGCTCTGGCACACACACATTTCGGTTTGGGCACTCATTGCCAAAAAGATTCACCATCAATGTCCTAGGCCAGCGATGGCTAACCCCCTAGAAATAGCTAAGAATGAATTATAAGTAAATGGAATAAATGGTACACTTGCTTTCCTATATAGAAAATATCTTCTAATATTATTTCGCTCCAATGCTTAGAACAGCAAATCTTTCTAGTCCAAACACATCTCGTTTGTAAACAAGGTCCAATTCAAATCTTGTTGAGCAAATACACTTTAATTTATTCATGTTGATATTCTGAGATTACTCAGTGAATAAAATTGTCACAAGCAAAAATATGTTTCCGAAATAACACGCTTCTCAATGACGAAGCTATTTGTTAGACATCTACTTATTCCTTCTTGCTGCTGTTTCATGCAGCATCAGATTGAAAACCAGGAGGATGTGAGTTCTGGCCCCACCTGAGTTACTAAATTAGCAGGGTAACCTTGCGCCAGCCACTCTTACTTAGCCCTAGGAAAGAGGCAATGGTGAACCATTTCGGGGGGGTGGGGGGTGGATTACCAAGAAAACTGCAGGGAATTATGCCACCAATATTTCTTTGGACCGAAACCTCGGATAAATTGGAATCCCATATAACTATTTCAGGAAGGGAGTCCTATAAACTCAACCTAGAGCACTGATAACAGCTTAGCTCCGGGCATAGCATAATTTATGATCAAGTGCCAAAGCAACAGGCTGCCCCATAATTCAGTAAGTTTTAACGGGACGCCATTAAATAGGGGTCTGTCGTTCCATGAAAGGCAAAGAAAAGATGGGGGTTTGTACCTCTTCCCAGGTGCGGTTTTTCAAAGTGGTGTTTGTCTTCGATTTCTGCCGTTCTTCCCTTTGCTTTCTACGTGCTTGCCTTTCTTTCCAAACTGCTCCGATAATGCCGGCGGGAAGTTGACCTTCACTTTCTGAAAAGGTCATCCTGCTGCAGAATCATTGACCGGCCTCCCTGCAGTCTCCTTGGCTCAGAAAGCTTTGGCTAGAACTCTTAAAGAGTTAATCTGTTCACCGAGGCAATCATATGTGCCAGAAGTATGGACTGATGATGACTACCGCTTCTTTTTTGGGGAGACTGTTCCAGATCATTTCCCTCTCCATCTCGCCTCCACTTGTCAGTCTCTTCTCTCCGAGATCATAAATTTTCCCCAAAGTGTTCTGACCTGGGCTTTCCAAAAGTACAAAGCCGACTCATCATCCTGATAAAACCCCTTTTATTTAGCGGAAAGGGAATTCCTCTCCAGAAAAGTCCCAGCCAACACTCAAGAGATTTCACAACCAGAGACCTTGATCAGGCTTGGAGAGTTGCCAGGCCGATATCTTCCGAACGCCACGCTGTAGCAGCAATTACTTGGCAAGAAATCAAGAACAGATCTTCACCTGAATGAATTGAACTAATTGTCTCCGGCAAACTCCCCTCCCCTTTTGGTCCTCTTGGTTCGCCCCGAGTCCCTTCGGGGAGATGGGTGCGGGATATAAATAAGAATAAACTTAAACTTAAAACTTAAACTCTTTATTCCCTATATGAGGGGCCATTCACCGTCCACCTGTGGCTTTACTCCTGAGTTACTCTCTGCGTGTGCACACTGGAACAGGCTCCAGCTGTTCTTCTGCCCCACTGATCTCCGACTCTGAAGGCAGCTGATAACTGTCAGACAGCCCTGGCCCCCTCTCTGCCTCTGACACAGAGCCCTCATCAGAGCCTTCCCCAGACTCCAGGACTGGCCTAGGTTCCTCCCCAACCTCCCCACTGTCTGAGTCTGCCACCAGCTCCACTGGCCACTGACGGGCCACAACACCCCATCAACCACCTCCAGCAGTGAATTCCCCCTCAGGGCCCCAAGCCACCCGGTTTTAATATCCTTCCAGAAGACCAAAAGGATGGGAGCCATTCTCACCTCCGGTGGTAGAGTGTTCCATAGGATGGGACCGCAGTGGAAAAGGTTCTTCTCCTTGACCTCACCTGGCAGAACTCTTTCGCAGATGGGATCCTTAGCAGGCCTCTTCTACTGGCACATCCCATTGGGGTGAGCCAGCTCTTCCAATACCTTGTTTTGATTCTTTTTTTAGAACAAAAGTTTTATTGGTTTTCACAATTTTTCATATAGGGAAGGGTAAATTTTTGCATTAAGATATTTTGGGGGCATACAAGTCGGAGGTACAGAGAGCCTCCAGGATACACATACAATATAAGATT
>JAPKID020003395.1:0-12405 GCA_026931265.2 Tropidonophis doriae
CTTTTCATTAAACTAGACATACCCAGTTCCTGCAACTGTTCTTCATATGTTTTAGCCTCCAGTCCCCTAATCATCTTGGTTGCTCTTCTCTGCACTCTTTACAGAGTCTCCACGTCTTTTCTACATAATGGCGACCAAAACTGTATGCAGTATTCCAAGTGTGGCCTTACCAAGGCATTATAAAGTGGTAATTATGATGTTACCTCGGTACATATTGCGAGAGATTGCAAATGCTCCCATCTAAATGTTACCTAGAGAAATCCTTTTCTTTTAGGTTTCTAAAGTACTATTCTTCCAGTGAGGTTTCCTTTTTGCCTAAAACAAATTGGACCTACCTTTTCATTTCCCATTAAGTAGATCTTTACATCAGGTAAATTGAGACCACGACGCTGACAAACTCCAGCCAGCATCTCCTGGATAGAGAGGCCAGAGCGTACTGGGGCCAGCGATGCAGTCCCATCAGGCAGATAAATGCAACAATATTTAATGGGATGGTTCTGACTGTCAGATTCTGAGCCTGTCAGACTCTTCCTGTGGTTCTGTAGAGAAGAGAATTTATTCAGTTCCATTTGCTAACCAACTACAACCTCACCCTGAAAGTACAGTCTCCACAATAGGCAATGACTTCAGATCAAAGATTATTAATATTGTATGTCTATCAATGCATACACTTATGGTAGGTGTGAGCTTGGAGGGACTTTTAGTCAAACCTGCAATTTAAATAATTACATATGCTTCCCCCCCTCCTTTCCTATATAGTTAGAAGACCCAAAAGATCAAGTTAGGAGCAGATTATTTTGGAGAAAATCTATATATATGCTTGCTAAGAGCTGACAATGATTTGATGGCACATAATCAATCAAAACTCTTCTCTCAATTGTTTTCTCTACCAAGAGAGAGAATAATATAATAGTAGGACTTTGGTCCCCAGTTAAGGTGGAGTTTTAAAGAAATTTTTTGGTGATTTGAAGCAACATGGTGAAGAAAACTTGCACGTCAAGAAGAACATCTAGTATTATAGAAGGCCTGATGTATAAAATAAAAAGGGTCCAGATATTCCCACTTTACATAGTGTGACCAATAACATTGCTTGAAGGAACTCAATAAGCGTGAATTATTTCCTATTATTCCTCAGCAATTAGAAATACTGAAAACAATGTTGGGAGCTCTTGTACCAGCCAGCATATATAATTCTTTTATAAAACCATGGAAGCCAGCAGCTGGCACTGAATCTTGAGGCAGTGAATCTCATGGTAATTACACTTTATGCAAATATGCACATTTTCCCCTTTTGAGAACAGAATTGAAATGTTCCTTTCCACCAGCAGTTTGAAGTAATTCTGCCAGCTCAACTTACTGTGTCGCTTGCTGTAAAACCATGGATCTGTCAGATAATCTGTTTATTAGACAGTGGGAAGCAGTTAGTTTCAGCTTCAGGAGCTGTACCTCTCTGTGGGCAAACTCATTTCTATGAGCTCCCGTGGTAGATGGGGATGCGAGTAGAATGTTTTATTCTTTATTGCATGGTACACATACATAAACAACAAAAAAAAAAAACACCCACAACCAAGGAGCAAATATTGATCTGGAAAAGACTTTGATTCTATAAGGCTCTACCTGGCATCTCTGGCCCTCCCAGAGATTGTTATAGATTTGCCTCACTACATAAAATTAATATGACTGGAAAACAAAGTTAGCATCTTTCTTGCACCAAAACGTGTTTGTGCTTTTTAAAAAAAACCTGGAACATAGGTAGAACTTAACTCTCTTTTTCTTTCTCAAATTATAGTATATGGATAACCTTTTTTTCTGGGGCTCAGGGAAGAAACAGAGTAAGCAAGCAGCAAAGAAATCAGTGGCAAAAGCAGGAGTTGTGACCATAGAATTGCCTCTTTAACTTGACCCATTGGGGTAAGGGGGAAGGGCAACCTTACCCCAGTGAGGGAGGGGGAGAACAAGCTGTATTTGTGGGTAACAGAATAAATTGCTAACAAAGAATGATGGAGTGGGACCTGCAGGAATACAGGCAGCACCTGACAAGCATGTTCCTGCCCACTTACCTACCTTTTGCCATCTGACACTGTGACTGTGACAGCTCTACCCCTGCTTCATCCTTCTTCTTTGTCTGCCTGGAGCATGGATTTGTAGATATCTACATGGCTATGATAACAGTAGAAGTATTCAAGCCCAGGTCTGCCACTGCTCCCATCTCCCTCCATTCATTGGGGCCTTGACTGTAGAAAACTGGGAGTCTATCATTTCATTGGGGAGAGGGAGCCGGGAAGATTTCCCCTCATAATAGGAGCACAGAATTTTGGCCAAGGGGCCAGAATGCACAACATATGTGCTAGAAACGTGGGAGGCTGTACTGTATGTGGGTCTGTGTGTACATGCACAAAGGAATGTGATGATGGGAAGAGCAACAGTAGCTTCGGGCAGAGTATTGACTGAATGATGACATACAGAATGCAACCTAATAATAGTCAACTGGAAGGAATACTGGCTGATTTGTGGTGATCGCAATGTCCCCTTCAGCACTTCAAGGTCATCAATCAATGTCCGTCTTCCCAATGTAGTAGAGGGATTTGGTTGGGAAACAGAGCGGGAAGATGCCAACGTGGTTTCCATTATGTAGCCGTATCATTAGCCAAACTCCACTGTCCCTACCGAGCCCATTGTCTTGGGTGGGTTTTTTGCTAGTGGTATTCTCCTCTGGATAATTTCATTCTCCACTTTTATTTTATCAGCCATGATGCACAGCAGAAGGGCTGCTTTCCCACCAACTGGGACTCCAAGCAACAACTTTTCAACAGTTTCAAGGTAGGGCAACCTTGAGAGAGGCTTAGAGAGGGGATGCAGCCATGAAAAAACCAGCATGCTCTCAGTAGCAATTACAGAGATCTCTACTTTGTAGACAACTCCTCCACACAGCACAGTCATAGCCTATTATAGATAAGAGTGTGGGGGCTGGGCAGAACCTATGATGTAACAGGCATGGCATACTGTTTAAGCAAGAGCCAAGCGCCCACATTGCAACAAACAGAGCAGAGAATATTGTCACAAGCTGCAGCTCAAAATCTAGCTAAACACCACTCACCTCTGCCTGCAAGCCACTGGTTGCGTAAGATAGGAAGCCCAGGTCCAGACTAGCTGAGGAATTCAAAGAGCCTTGGGAGTCACGCCAGGGAGATGGTCCCTCACCACCATTTCTCTCCTCTAGGACAGACAGTTAGCAAGGAGTTAGGACTTTGGAGAATATTTGTCCAATAATTAATCATTCCTGTTCTGCCATCTCCTTCAACTGTATCCTTACTTTCAGCTCTAGACTCACCTCCCCAGGGACGATCCCTCCGGTCTCCTTTCCGAAAGGATCTCCGAGGACTCCTCCCAGCCAGGTTACCAGCAGCCTCAACTCCTAACGGTAGCGATTTCCCTGCCTTTAGTTTTGTTTTCTAAGAGAAAACCAGAGAGTGTCAGAGCTCTAGATCTATCGGACTTGCTTAAGTGGCATAGCCAAATCCCTCCAAATCACATTATCTTCTAGGCTGGAAGTAAAGGCTTCCCACCTTGCTATGTTCGGTAGGTGGGCTGCCAGTCTGAGAACTGGATCTCAGTTCTGGCAAGGGCTGCCCTTGGCTATCTGCCTTTGCACAAGCTTGGTACAATGCAGACTTGACGAAACGTGCGTAGCTGTCAAATTTCATCAGGTTGAAAATCTGAAAGAAGGAAAGTTGAGTATCATTAGTGTCTCTAAAGCTTGGCACTTAGGTGACTTCATCCAACAAGAATCATGACATTCTGAATCAGAAATGTACTTAATTAGTAATTGGGGATCAAATTCATATCTGCTATACTTCTCATAGCTACATCATTTATTTATATTCCGCCTTTATTGGTTTTTTTACAAACATGTCTTTTATGTTAGCATGGCATGTCAGCTAGCGGACATCGACTGTTCTCACCTGAAGTTGCTGGACATGAAACATGTCAGGAGTGGGAGTGGACAACATCTCCTCACCAATCCATGCCTGTCTGTCAATGTTCACGGGATTTACTGAATGACTTGACAGAAACTCATCATAGATCTTCCTAGCTTCCTGAGCCAGCTACAAAGGAAGTACACGGAGTGAGAATCACAATATCACAATAGTGAAGAACAGAAATATCCAGACCAGCTGCAGTAATCAACATGGCTTGTATTTTTTCCCTAAGTACATAATATAGGGAGAGAACCATCTGGGTGCTCTATTCATCTCATAGGTTAGTGTGCTTTCAGCAAAAAATAAAGGAATATCAATGCTATTCATTTTGGTGAAAACTTCAACAAGAGTTCCTTCCTTTCTTCCCTCCATCCATCTCCCCCATGCTTTAGAATAAAAAAGACAAGATTTGTGCCCGTATGGATATGTCAATAAATTTGAAAAGTAGGGCAATAATAATATATCTAAATCCAAGACCAGTTAAGTAGGATTTCCAATAACAAAAGGAAGAAAATTAATACTATGCACTGCATCCCCCCAATGATAAGGAAAACGGGGAAATGTAGCTAAAACCAACAGGGTTTAATAGTGAATATATCTTACAGAATTTGGAGGGGGTTTTTGGTAAAGAATATTACTTCCCTAAATAACATATTAAATAACCATCACTCTCCTTTTGTTTTCCTCCTTCTCATTATGCTTGCTGTTTATATAAAATTCTGTCCTAGGCAGTTTGAGGCTGTGGAGCATTATATTATTCCTTGACACATTGCTGTCTCTTGTGAAATTAGGGACTTATAAATCATACACAGGATTTGGTTTGATGAAGTTCACAGCCTTCATTTTATAGTACATTCCAAACCTCATAATAAGATAAAAAGCTGGATATTCTATAGAATTCAAATTAGGATCAAATGTATCACATACACGTATCTGAATTACATACATTTTCTTAGCACAAAATAAGTCCACATATTGCAAAATTTGGCCTTCTTTTAGAAGAAGAATTCTTACCTTTTGGGTGCTACTAGCTGGTATCTGCTGAAATTGTTCACAGGCTTGCCAGAAATATACATTCTCAGCGCTAAATTCCTTTTTCAGGAACTCCTGGAAAGAAAAGGATAATTCCCTATCTATTGCAACATTATCATAGTCCAGAACTCTAGAACAGTCAAGGGGGAAATCAAAGGATTCAGGCAACATTAAGCGAAGCCAAATTATTAGCTTTGCTCAAAGTGCAAGATCACCATATACCAGGAAGATGTCTTGGGTAGCAAATAGCCATCAGTAAACAGTTCTACTCTCTAGCAAACCAGTAGAGGAAAGGAGATCTGTTTCAAGATTAAAAGGGTTAGAGAGGAGAGATATGGCTGCACAATTTCAGATTGGTATAACGCATATAGCTCTAAACAGCTCCAAATACATGCCATCTCAGAAGGGAAATAAAAACAAAGAATAGTAAAAACGGAAGAATGTGCAGTGAAAAACCAAAGGGAACAGAAAGGTGATATGGAACTCACAGTGAAGTATGCAACACCAAGCTGGTCCTGTAGCAGTGTCTCAAAGGACTCAGCCCAGCGGGCCACGGATTGCCCCAGGGAGGGAGGGACACTCTGAGTGCACGGCAGACTGTTCACACTGTTATTACTACCCCGGCTGCCAGAGCTGTTTAACTCTGTGAAGCAGACAAAAGGTTTCAGGTTTTTCAGAGGCCTCATATCTGGACAGTTGGTATGAATCTGGGTCTGCCTAAAATGGCAATGATCGAAGTACCGGGGTAAGCCAAAACATTTTTTCTATCTGAAACGGCCAACAGGATGTCATCAGCTCACTTCATGTACAAAATCTATTCTTAATTCAATATTGAATTATGTGGGACAGTGACCCTGAGGTCTTTGTAAATGAGCGATTTCTCTTGCTGGAGTTGCTGTAGGCAGATGCTGTCAGCCGATAGTCAATTTCCCATTGTTGGAAATCTGAGATTTTAAGCAGAATCTCTGGGAGGCAAGATGCCTAGCTTCCCATCTACCAGGGAGCTGCTCAAAATCACCAGTTCCGCCTGCTAATAGCAGCAAGGCATTAGCATCTTGAAAGAACCACGGGGGCAAAGGAAAAAAATGACAAGGTACTCCATTTCTCCCAGAAACTGTTTGCAGATAGCTGGTTTTCTACGGGTAAACCCACGATTTTGAACAGAATAGAGAGAAGGGAAACCTTATTCCTGTACCTCCTGATGGCATTGTGCAAAGGTTTGGTTTATTCCTATCACTGGTGGGTTGTTCATTCTCATTGCTCATTAGTGAAGAACAAATTTCTAGCTTGATAGCTTCCTATTACTAATGGCAGTATAAAACCAGGATTCTATTCCCCAGTCAAGCATCAAACATTTGGTCAAACATTTGTTTTAACATCTAATCCCCTGAAAGTTGTTTTATGTAGTTCAAAGTTCCAAAATATAACTATGATGTGATATAAAATCCCCTGTTACTATGTTTATCAACTTCCATATCCAGCATATCTTCAAGTAGCCAGCAAAAATCTTGTGGCAATTATTACACACTCTCTCCAAAAGTTTAATAGCATTACCCAGTCACATGTCCCACCTACCTCCATCGGATACCGCCAGGCCCTGTAAAAGAAGGATGAGAACAGTCAGAGTTCTTTGTCAGAGAGAGATTAACACAAAAGAGGCATCATCTTTCTTCTCATTGTCATTATGATATTTACATCTAAGCTTTCTGCTTGTATAAGCATACCAACAAAAGAAGATATATTTATATTACAATAAAACAAGATAATTAAAATGACACTCAAAATCAAGGCAATAAAAGCCAGCTAAAAGCCCGATGAAATAAAATGTTTTGGTTATTTCCCGAAATACTGAACCAGTAGAGGCCATATTCTCCTCCCTCGGAGACAATTTTCAAAGGAGAAGACCCTTTTCTGCCCACCAGATAGTCAAACTTCCCACAGAAAGGATACTTCACTCTGGTATAGGATTTCCTGCCAAGGCAGGGGATAGGACTAGAAGATCTCCAAGGTCCCTTCCAACCCCCTTATCCTATCCTGTCCTGTCCTGTCCTGTCCTGTCCTGTCCTGTCCTGTCCTGTCCTGTCCTATCCTATCCTATCCTATCCTATCCTATCCTATTTCTGTAGCTGCCAATTTTAACAAATGACTCCGGGCTGCTCACATATATTCAAAACATAATGTATATTACAATTAAAATTTAAAAAACATTTTAAAACAATAACAATATTAAAAAGCATTAAAACAATAAAAACATTATGTCTAATCTGAAGTATGTACAAAAGTAAGGTATCTGACTATATAGCCAATATAGTCAAGAGGTGGGGCCAATGGCACTTATAGGCTAGGGACCATAGCCAATTTTTTTACAGCTTTATAGAAGGCTAACAGGGTTGGGGGCATGCTAATCTTGAAGGGAGGAAGTTTCACAGAGCAGGGGCATTGCAGAAAAAGCTCATCTTCTAGTCCCTGTCAGCCATCAGACATTCTTTGTCTGATGGTATTGCAGCATGTTCATTCTATTTGACCTGGTTGGATGGGTAGGGACTCTAGAAAAACGCCAACCCTTTCAGGTACCCTAGTCCCAAGCTATGATGCAATAATAGGTTAAGTAAGCTTTACGAATGCAACCAATATATGCTGGATAAATTCAAAGCAAGTGCTTTCTGCTTCATAGTCCAGTTTCTAACCTGGACTAAGTTACATCAAGTTAACTTTATATCAGTCAACAACCACGAACCAAAAAGAGAGGGACTATCAAGATAGACAATAATGTATGCAAAAGAAAGAATGGAAACGTTTGGATTGTCCTTAGGTCATTAATAGGTTATGAGATATATTATTTCCTATCTTCAAATTCCTACCTTGATTAATCTAAGTAGAAATCTACTGTCCAAGTTACAACTATAATTTAAAAACAAAATAGAGCGGTGCAGCAAAAGCCACCATTCTGAAGCAGCATCAATTAATATATTGGATTGTGACCGTGGGAAACCTACAGTTAAATCCCCACTTGACCATTGGAGGTTTTTTTGTAGCAGTGATTATAGCTGAATCCCAAATCTCTTGCAGGAATACTGCTGTGATGATAAAATGATGAGAGGCCTCTACATATGCCACCCTGAATTTCTAGAGCAGTGATGGCTAATCTTTTTGTTGTTGGGTGCCAAAAATGAGAGCGGCACGTGTGATAGAGCATGTGTGTGCCGGCATCTATAATGCAAACCACAGCCGTACAGGCACGCACAAACCTCCACACACACTGCACTGCCAGTGCGCTGTTCACCACCAAGCTGAGCTTGGTATTTCCTCCGGGGGGCTGTGGGAGGCTGTTTTTGCCCTCTTCAAGCTCCAGAAAAGCCTCCGGAAACTGGGGAGAATGAAAACAGCCTCCCCTGGCTCTCCGGAAAGCCCCAAAAATCAGCTGGCTGGTATGCGCATGCATGTTGGAGATAACATAGGGCAACGGCTGGCATGCCTGCAGAGATGGCTGTGTGCTACCTGTGGCACGCATGTCATAGGTCTGCCATCACAGTTCCAGAGGAAATAGTAATGTATAAATGTGAAAATATACTTTCCCCACTGGAAGACTATGGTAGGCACTTCCAGACAAGCTATTGTTGTGAAATTATAGTGCCTTGGTCAAGAATTGTATAGAGGACATGGCATACATGGCACGGGAGCTAGTTACTTGCGGGATCGCATCCTCCCCCATACATCCCTTTGTCCGATTCGCTCACACAGAGAGGGGCTTCTCCGGGTGCCGTCTGCAAAGCAGTGCCAGCGGGCGACGCCCAGGTGAAGGGCCTTCTCTGTGGTGGGCCCAACCCTCTGGAACGACCTCCCCCTGACCTTAGAACAGCTACGGACCTCTGCACCTTCCACCAGAAATTGAAGACACATTTGTTTCATCAGGCCAATTTGGCCTAGTTCTATTACCTAACCTTTAACCTGTACGTCAATTTTTTTAATTGACGTACACATACTAAGGAAAGAATAGAAAAGAGATTTCTGGATCTGAGAATTTATTTCTACCCCCCACCCCCTCCATTTTGATTACACATGGTGCAACTCATCTACAACAGCTTGTTGCACAATCCTGAATCAAAATAAATCTTGTACTAGATCCTGAATTAATTGAAATATTATTCTCAGATCCTTTATATCCTGAGATTTAAACACACTTATCAAATGGAAGTTCTAGTGCAGAATGTTTATTTTTTAATAAAAATGTCTTATTGCACATTTTGTATTTGTTTTTAAAGTTTTTATTTTTAAACAAATATTGACAAACAAGACATGTAACATAAAAACATCTTCCATTACGTACAGTGTGCTGATTGCAAGGTTACAAGGTTTTTGTGCATCCTTTCCATAATCATCATTTAAACTTCATATAGTCACATATTGTCAATCAAATATATTTATGTACAAGCCTTGCTTGTTGTTAGAATACTGAATACTGACTGTTACTGAATAAATATGCAGATGAATGTAGAATTGCACAAAGTGGAGAAATACCCATTTCCCCCATTTTATTAATGGAAACTACATCCATTCATGAAACTTGTCCATTGGAGTCTGCTTATTTCTTTCTGAATGCTGAGGTAATTTTACGATTAAACTATCATTCCAGTTATGCATTCATCTCAAATGCAATTTTATATTTTCAGGCGATTTGGGAGTTAATACTGGAGAAGAACTTCAGCTCACTACTACCATCACTCATGTGGATGGACCAACCAAGGTTTACAAATTGGCTCGCAAGGAGGCTCAGGAATAATCACTTCAGCACAATTGTACTTGTGCCTAAATACAAATTACACAGCAGGATAGTAGTTTTTTTCTTGCAAGGATTTGGTTGGATTCATCAGAAGGATGCATTGCAGAAAATAATGACTATCTGGCAAGAACTGATGGGATGCTTATTATCCATGTATCTTTCCTGGGAAGAATATTTTGTCAAGTTTGAATTCTTCATCTTGATCAATATTCCCCAATCTCTAAATACATTGGGTGTATAATTCCCACAGCCCCCTAAACTAACCAGTTTGGAAAAGACCGGACTTGAGTATTAGCACCAGGAATGAGGTGGGAGGAGTAGTTGCTCCGTAAGTATTTCCTCCTTACCTTTGGGTGTATTTCACTACTCTTACCAACACTCCAGCTGCTGCTGCTGCTATGGATGTTCTTGGGAAACTAATTGAAATACATTATATGCTTCCTAAGTCAAGATTTTATACAATAGTTCCAGTGCATATGTCTGGAACCAGTTTAGTTATTTGCATCATATGTAGCCAGTTCAATATTTACATACTTTAATGAATGTGTTCATGACTTTTTTTTCATAGTCTAGTGTAACACTACCTTTTCTAAAGTTTGGTACAAAAAGAGGACATTTTGAAACCTCTGTTGATGTATGAATATGTGTCCTGAACTCTTAACAAGTCTTTTTGATGTAGATATCCTTTTATATCCTTTAAGAATTCTTGTTATATATATAATTCCATAAGACTGAATGGGGTGTGCAAGTGTGTATGTATGTGTTTTAATTTTTTATTTTCTTTCTTTTTTAAAAAGCGCTCTAAGTAGCCCTGGGGACCACTGTAGTTCATCTTTTTGTACTACAAATAAAGTATAAAAATATGTTGTTTTTTGTTGGCTGAAATTTGTTTAAAAAAAAACAAAAAAAGGATGCTTCTGCTGTATTTTGATCTGTCATTGTCATGTGCTACTTTAGAAATAGTAAACATAATTGGGATAATGCTGACATCTATTGGAGACCAAATGCTCTCTCATGAACCACAATTACTCTAACTTCACAGTTGGAAATCTAGTTTAAGCAAATGAGTGGAGTAAGATCAGTATCTGAGGAACACGATAGTACAATATTCCAAACAACATGAATAAAATATGACATGCCTTTAAATATCATTTGAAGCAAAAAATTTCAAGAAGGAATGCTTGAACAGATGCTATTCCTTTCCTCTGTTTTACATAGCCCTCTTCAAAGACTTAATTCAATGCTACTGAAATTGTGTAGATTAGGAAAAAAAATGGGGCAATGCCTTCCGGAATTGATGTGCAGAATCAGCTCAGAAAGGAGTTCTATTTGGATCATGAAAACCAGTATTAGTAATTTTTGCCCTTGTTTATTGTAATGATAAGCATACGGAGGAGAATGCTTAGAGATGATAGCTTTCATATAAACTCTTCCCATTTTAGGCAATTTCAAGAATAGATTTGAGAATAGATGCTTTTTCTTTGCTTCCTCTTTTGTAACAAACTTGGAAATAGACTTTGAGTGGGCAAAGATCTTCACATGGATATCAATGAATATATGAAAAATAGTATCATGTTTAAGAATTTCCATGAGCTATACAATGTATTCTGGATTTATTAGATCAGGGCTGTCAAACTCAATTTCATTGAGGGCTGGGTCAGGATTGTGTTTGTCCTGCGGGGTTGGAGAGGAAAGGGGTGTAGCTGGGGTAGTCACAGCCAACTAGACACGGCCAGTTTGACGTCACTCATGTGGATGGTGCCTGAGAGGGCTGGGCAGCATTAGGGAGGGAATCCAGGGATCCCTGTGGGTGAGGCTCATGCAGCAGGATGAGATGAGGCAGGGGGTGGGTCAGCTACAGCCAGAAACTAGATCGCCACCTGTTCGCCACCCTTTGTGTGCGGAGGGTGGTGCTTTCTAGCTGTAGCCACAGCCTGCCAGCCCCTCAGCTGGCCAGCTAGAAAGGATGCAGTGCTGAGGTATGTCGGGTGCATGAGTGGCATTTCGCTAGCAGACCTAGCAGGAGGCGGGGGAGGGTGCAATGCTTCCCTGCCCACTACCAGACAACACATGATGCCCACCTAGGCTTCCCCAAAGCACATTGAGTGGCAGAATAGGAAGCGGTGCCCATCCCAAGGCTAGATGAAGAGGGTCTTTCTGCGGGAAGTGGACCTTTGAACCCTCCCAGCATTGCCTCTGTGCACCCCCGTGATTGAGAACACAGCCAATGCCACATGGGAGCCGGGCAGATGCTGTTGCTGCAGGCAAGCCAACAGGAAAGAGGGAGAGTGTTCAGCCCTCCCGAAGCTCCCCAATCTCTAGCCAGGCCGCACACTGCCACTCCAGTCCTAGCCTCAGGGCCCCCAGGCAGCCCCCCTTCCTCACCACTCCCACTGGGCCAGCCCTCCACCTGGGTGGCCAATGTGCCTCTCTGGTCGTTGTCCCATGATTCTCACGCTCCCCCACTTGTTCGTGCCCACTGGCGGCAGCCACTCCAGCTGCGACCTAGTGTCCCAGAGGAGGACCCAGCGCCTAATCTTGGGACTATTTCTTGGGAGGAGTTTGACTTTGTTGCTGCCGAAGATATGGACAGGTTGCTGAGGAGACTCAAGG
>JAPKID020003396.1:0-12405 GCA_026931265.2 Tropidonophis doriae
CTGCTTTATTATTATTCTAGACAACTTAACAAAATGAAGAAGCTTTTTAAAATAAATGCTTGATCTGAAGAGGCCCAGTTCTATTCTTTTAAAAAGTGCTATTCTTTTAAATAGCAGAGAATAACTATACTTCCAGAAAGCACAAGTATAGTCTGTTATATAACTGTACAAACTGTGTATATTGTCTGTACTATTTGTTGAAAGGAGACTAATTGCTTATAGGCAGAGTCAGATATTTTTCCCTTGTTTTCCTCCCCAAAATCTAGGTGTGTCTTATACTTTGGAGCGTTTTATACTCTGAAAAATACGGTACCCTCATTCAGCTCATTTGTAACTTCAAAGAGCCAAAGAATAGGACTATCTATACAGTCAAATGTGGTGTGTTTGTGAATAACAGAAAACTAGATAAATTCTTGTTCACATTGCTTATAGGAAGTATTTTTGCTTGATGTTCTACTGCATTCTAAGAGAATCCTAGGAATTATGTATAGACAATTATATCTGAAAGTTATCATATTATTTTTTCCCGCAATTAAAGAGGATACTTGTGTAGTTTTCAGAATTAATTTGGTTTTCTTTGTCCTAATACAGGTTGTGCTTCTAAATCGTCTTGAACGAATATTTAAGGCCTGTTTTCCTCCTGTACTTGTTTCTGAAATGAGAGGGGAAATTCCTCCTTTAAATCTCATGTTAGAAGTGGGCAGAAAACCAGAGAGAACAGTGGAGAACTTGTCAGAAAGGTATGGAATATTTAGTGGCATCAAAACATGGAGAAGAAGACATTTACATTTTCGGGAATATTTTCTGAGACAAACTGTCCTGTTGGGCAGAAATAGATAATTTGGATGTGGGGTATTGCTTATACTTGCAAAAAAGTATTTATTATATCTAGTGTTTTCTAAGTAGACACCAGTCTATTTGCCGTAAACCTCATTTTTTTCATTGTATGGTAAACGAATAATTTTTCTTAAATATCAGTGTTATTTCCCTAGCAGAAAAGTGCTTGGGTGGGAACTTAATCTGTACTTTTTTTAATATGCCAGTCATTTAAAAATGCAGAAGAAAGCAATTAAATCTGCTGAGTGCCAGTGTTTTTCTTTTTTGCTGCTTCTCTTGACTTATAACATGCTCTGTAGGGAACTACTTGATGTGTGGGCAGAGCTTCAGGATATCCATGATGCTTATGGACTGAGATACCAGTGGGGTGGCTCCCATAGCAACAAAAAGCTTCTCTGCTCTTTGGGAATCGACACCAGAAACATTGTGAGTTTTCAGTTAACGTAGAAATTCTTCCATTCTTCTGGAATGCAGAACAGTGTATAGTTTTAACTCTTGATAGTATTTTACATGATATTGTATATTTCATAAGTAAATCTACAAAACTGTTGGTCTTGTTTAAAAAATCTGTCTTGAGACTAATTGAGTAACTTTGCAAATAGCTTGAACTAATTAGATGGAAATGTCTTTTGTTTTAGCTCTTCACAGGTAATAAGAAGCAGCCCGTCATAGTTCCCATGTATGCAGCAGGGTTGGTAAGTTACAACAGTTCAATGCGGTTGCATCTGCATAATAGACAAATCGGATGCCCTTTCAGGTCAAATGCAATGGAACCTCCAAGTCATGTATCAGTTATTTAAGTTTTAGATATATTAGAGTAGCATTTAATTTAATTTATTAGCACACTGTATAATATCGTTTCTTGTAATATTATTTTACTGAGGGAATGTATTGTTTAATGTTAGATTCTTCCACTTCCCTACACATTTTCTCATGTGCGGTGGGGCAATTCTGATATAGGAAAATTATAAGGAGCTCTATTCTGTGACGATCACTTAGCTCATAATAGAGCTTTTTGGGTGCATTAGGTTTAGACAACACATCCTGTTGCACTTTTGGATCAGTTATTTTGTGTGTAAGGTATGGAGTAATGTTCTTGAATTCCATTTGCTCTGGGACACGAGCTTTGTTCCATTTTTAGGACATTTGGTTACAAATATCTGATAGTTAATTGTAGAAAATATCGTTTTTTTCATGATTCTTAGAAACTTAAGGAAAAATAAGAGCCAAAATATCAATCATTTTGATTGCTTAGGCTCATTCAGCCCCGTCCTCCTCTGCATATCCAAATCCTTCCATTTTTCCCAAATTCAGAAAAAAAATCAGATTGAGGTGTTGCTTGAATTAAACAAATTCTGAATGTTACAAATTATATTTTGTCTCCAGATCAAAATGGGAAATCTCAGTCTGAAATGATATTCATTTATGTTTTGAGAATTGATTACAAATCGTTGCATAACTTGCCTGATTCATATTTGATTAAAAAAAACTATGTAGTAATAACCAGGAAATGATAGAGCTAATCCCAAAGCTATAAAGATATGACAAATCATTCTCTTTGGTAAGCTAAAACTGCTATTTCATCTTTAGCCAAATCATTTCAAACAGGAGCACTAGTACTTCTAATGATACTGATTATAGATACTGATAATAAGAGTTGTAGAGCAGCCGTATCACATCACGTACAAGAGAAAGTCCAGTTTTTGGGCCCAGAGATGAGCTCTGCAAGAGTTTAGAGATGGACCATTTAGCTCTTATGCACTTCTCCAATAACAACAATGGTTTAAATTAACACATGTATAAAGTGGAATGGACTAGAGAGTAGATGCTGTTTCTGTACTCATTGGTCACCTGGGGAAAAACTCTGAGGTCCCTTTCATGGTGAGGGCAAATGTAGGTGAGCCACAAATGGGTTTGTGTATCCAGAGTAAAAATGGTGGGGATGTAAAAATGCCCACTCTACATCATTCAACAGCACACATAAATTGCAATGTTATACTGTACTGTAACTATAAATACAACATGCTAATTTAATATATTTATGCAATGGGGTGCAATGAATTCCTTGGGAAGTAGGATTAAACAAAAAACACCTTTATTTTCAGTACTATGCAATCATATTTTAAAAAGTAAAAAATGTTTCTATGATTTTGAACACAACAATAAAAATAAATATAACAACGCTAGTCTTTTTTCTTTTCAACCAGAAGTAAAAGTTTCTTGATGCTCAATAGTAAATACATTAGACAGACATCATTGTTTTAAAAATGTGCTTGGTGTTTGTTTATTCAATGTTACTAAAATGGTATGTTTTGTGTTCATAACAAAACACAATAAGAGTGTTTTTTATTGTGATAGATTTAGTTAGCCATATGCTGATTTTGTTTCATTGTATTTATAGGTTTTTTTTAGTTTTCTGTTTCTGTGTGTACATGCTTTTTAAAATCTTTTTAAATGTATTTATTTTATATTTTTATCTTTTAAAATTTCTAATTGTATCCTACCCTCCTTAATTTGGCCTATCACGGTAATAAAGATTTGATTGATTGATTGATTGTGTTCATTTCTAGGGTATGTTAGAGCCTACGAAGGAACCCATGAAACCAATTTCTGCTGCAGAGAAAATAGCTTCAATAGGACAGACTTCTACTATATCACCAGAAATTAATATATGTACACCTGATCAGTTGCAGGTAAAAAAAAATAAAGACTAAGACTGGTTACTATTTAATCAATACGTTCTTAATGACAATATCCAAAATTCTGTCAATCTGCCTGTGAAATATAAATCTTCATCTGCTCAGAGAAAGCTGCTGAATTTCTCAGAGCTAGATTCATTAGCACTCATCTGCTGATGGAACAGCTTAACATTTCTAAGTGGGAATGAATTATTTCTTGATTGTCCCGCCTGTTGAACATCTACCAATCTATTACTAAAACTTTGGGAAACGTTTCAGATTGGGTGGGTGCAAAGGACCAATGGTGTGATCAAAGGACAGGCTCATTGGTCAAAGAAACCTCTAACATAATTTGGATGTTGCATATTCCATAATTTCAGTTTCTAATGTTATCTAAGCTCTTGTGTCACCTCCCCAACTCTTCCCTACATGGATTTTGTCCCCTCGTGAGTGAGTGAAACCTGTTTCCAAAGTCTTACTTCACCAGAGAAAAGAACAATCTCTGTATTAGATTGCAGGAGTCTATTCTGTCTTAACAGTTGTCTACTTTTTAACAATAATAAATAGAATTATACTACACAGTTATACTTCTAACAGATAACAGTGGTTTAACAAATAGTTTGGTGCTTGTCCATAATGCTCTTTTCTGTGCTAAAATTGCTAAGCTTTCCTTATAAAAAACTTACCAAGCTTTAATTATGCTTTTCCTATTATATTAACATTTTATTTAAACTTATATATCCACTTTTGATTTTGAAAAAAGTCACTGATCGATGAGAGGAGCAGCATATAAATTTAATACATGAATAAAAAGAAATCCTACTGTTGTGATACAATGGCTATTTTTGCTTAATTTTAAAATAGCTTTTTGATAAAGATTGTGTATATTATATCTGATTACAAGTAGTCCTCGACTTATATCCATAGTTGGCACTGGAATTTTGGTCATCAAGCAGTGTGGTGGTTAAGCAACTCATCATGTGACTAGACCTGAATTTACAACCATTTCTACTGTGGTCATTAAGTGACTCGTGGTTGTGAAGCAAAACTGGCTTTGCCCGATGATTTTGCTTGTTAGAAGGTCACAAATTGTGACCATGTGACTTCAGGACACTAACCATCGTAAATGAGAGCAGACTGCCAACCACCCAGATCACAACCATGTGACTGCAGAAAGGGTGTGATAGTCAGACTTTCAACGGTGGGTCATAACTCACTTTTTTCAGTGATGTCATAACTTTAACCCTTTGTTAAATAAATGGTTGAAGACTACTTGCATTGAGTGTAATTCAGGGGAAATGTTCAACTAATATTGAAACCTTTTGAGAATATGAACAAAATGTAATGTAGAAGTAGTAGATGTTTATTTTATATCTAAACAAAACAAAATTTTAAAACAAAATATATATTCAAATAGAAATATATTTCAAATAATAGAGTGATTAGATGAGTTACTTTGTAAAGTACACAGAGTTTTGAATCACACAGGTCAGGCTAGGCCAGAAGATAGCATAACGAGGTACTGCTATCTTATATTTCCTTTCAATTGAAAATTTGGTAATAATTGAAGAAGTAGCACTTTTTGGCATTTTTGACATTTCATTTTAGGTGAAAACATCAATATCTTCAGCTATTTGATTCAAACGCTGCTATATAAAAAGTTGCTGTGATAGGTGATGGTAATTCTGTGCCAGTGCTGGACATCCTCACAAACACAGAGATTGTCCTAATCATCACCAGTTGTTAGAAATATGTAAATATAGCCAAAGCAGTGCTATTACATTGTACTCTTCTTCACTGAGTAGGTTAGAAATGTTGCACTATTATGCTAGGACATGTCCACAGAGTTAAGGAATTGAGTATTTAGTGTTTTTTAATTTTTGTAAAAATTCGAATAAATTAAAATTCTGTCATAATTTAAGTGATATGAAATATTAAGTAAAATCCTAAATTGTTTTCTTATACATTATACATTCAGTATTACATTGTACAGTTTTGTAAGCTTTAATTTTAGTTAAAGAAGATTTAGTGAAATTAATGACACACTTTGCTTTTGCTTTGCATTTAGGCCTTTTTGCAAAAAAGAGATGAAGTTCAAAATGAATATGCTAAACAGAAGTATCAGCTGGATAAGGCAACACCTGTACAAATAGATAAAATATACAGTAGTAATAAAGAATAACGGTGTTTGCATTTGCTTATTTTCATTTAAGCATCATGAAGCTCTAAAGCAGGGTTCTTGTGGCTGGCTGAGGAATTCTGGGAATTGAAGTCCAAAAGTCTTAAAAGTTGCCAGGTTTGGCAACCTTTGCTCTAAAGGACAGTACAATAGTTTTATTCTCTTTGCCTGTCAAGGTAAACTTAGAATCTAGAGACTCGTTGTGACATTTAGTTAGTGTTAGGTCAGGATTTCTTTTCAGAAGACTTGTGTTTATTTTAGAAAATGTTAATTTTTATTAACTCCCCTTTTTTCAGCATTAACTTGTAAAAGTTGCTATGGTTCTGCAGAATTTTTAAGAGTAGCATGGCACTGTGGGATGCAAAGGAAAGGTGTAACCAGTAGAAGTCCCGTGTTCTTTCTTCAATAGGAAGTTACTGCTGAATCCTTGATTCTTTTATAAATGAAAGTAGTCCTTTTTCTTTGTATAGTAACATCTGCAACTTTTAAAAAATGCAATATGAATTACTAGTTATTAGTGTGCAATTTGTTTCTTTGTCTTATGCTTCAAAATTAGAAATTTAGGTAATAATAGTCTTCATATTTTTGTTGTTCTCTTCATTCTAATTTATTGTCATTCTTAATACCCTAGCTAAGTGTACTAACCATTTTGAAACATAAGCCTGCTGATTGTAAGAGTTTGCTTTTTAGTGTGATTCAGTGTTTTTTTAAATTATTAAATAATTATGACTTTACTATAATTATTTAGAGAGTTCCAGTGACCCATTTTTGCCCCTTTATTAAATATACTTCATTAAACACATAGTGATTGTCCCTTTGTATTTTCAAATACTGAAGAATTAGAAAATTGTATTTTGCTGTTACTGTTCTGCTTCTCTTGTATTAATTTATATCTTTTTATCTGCCTGTTGTGCCAGAGCAATATCTCTGTTTGGAGTAATATCATATCATAATTTTTAAATACATATGTCCATCAGACATATCAAGATAACCCCGTCTCCCCCTAGTACTAGGAAATAATTAAACCTTTTCATGGGCTACATGAAATGCATTTTAAGGATTTCATTTTGAACATTTTAGCATTGTGCCTTGAGTCTGTCTTTTGGCTTTTCAATGTAGCCTTTTTGCTTGCATGCACAAGAGCACATAAGACATTTTATTATACTATGACCTAACTATAAAATCTGATTTCTGACTTTTCAACTCTAGGAATCTCTACCACCTGTCCAGTTTGACTGGAGTAGCAGTGGCCTTACTAACCCTTTAGATGGTACGTCTCTCCGTAGAGCCTCTAGCACCAGAGCTAGAGTTAAGAAAGCTACAAAGTTCAGACAAACGTCTCTCTGCTGATAGCTTAAATATATATTTTCTTAGCTTTGGAAATTCAGGCTTTCTTTCTGTTTAACTATGCTCAATTTAAAGCAGTCTGTAGTGTTTTAAGAGCAAGGTAAGACATATTTTTGCTCAATTTGTGTTACATACACATCACTGTGTAATATTGTATTAATAGAACATAGTTTGGAGTAATTAGATTATTTATATTTAGTTTATAGCTTTCATCTCAACAGACTGTTGCCTATTTAGGCTTCTTTATAGTTCTAAATAGCAAAATCACATGTGTAGTAATTGCTTCCAAGGTTTTTTTTTTTAAATCAAAATCTGTTTGTAAAACATTCACTTTTTAAAAGCTACTTTTCAACCATGTACAAATATTGTATATGATAAAATGCTAGCCCACTTTAAGTTTTGTTCATTGTGAAATTTTACTAGAGTAAATCTTTTTGTTAATGGCTGCAAACTTGTAATTGTCATGATTTTCTCTAGTTAAGTGCCAAAAATAAGAACAAAGCTTCAAAATGTAAAAATATGTACATTAAATACATCTGATAAATTAAATAAGATTTAGTAAACATGGCATCTATTCTGTTACAGTTCAGTCATACATCATAATTACCAGCCATGTCGGTGAACTGAAAACATTGCTAAACAGTGTTTGAGGATGTTACGGTTTTGTGATTCATATGAAGGTGCTGAAGGAAAGCCTGGATGGACTCTCTTGCTGTTGTCTGGTGTCTTATTTCTTCAGTCAATTCATTATGCTTTCCTTTAAAAATTTCTTTAAAATGTATTTCTGATTTTTCTGTTTCAGTATTAAAGGGGAACAATGTAACTTCACACCAAGGAGTTGGTTGTAATGAGAACTACTACTACCAATATTCCTATATATTGCTTTGCTATATTATTTATTAAATTGATAAATCATTCTATGCCTGCCAAGCACCTGGAGCAATATATAATGAGTTGTTGTTATTATCATATCATATGACAAAGTAACAATGCACAATGAAATTTCAAAACAAATGAGAACATGCAGTCTTTACTGTATTTTTATAGACAACACATTATTCATTCATCATGCACAGTTCAATTTAAAATGATAAAGTTATGCACATTTACTACAACTTGTACTAATTTTGTACAGCAGTATCTTTCTTCATGTAGAGCAGTAGCTTTGAATTTGCAAAATTGTTTCCCTTTAATTGGACATACCTTTCTGATTCTCTCTGGTTCTGTCCATTGTTCTGAAAATGTGGGCTAGCTTTTAAATTACTAGTATTGGGATCTCTGCTACATTTGTACATGACAATGTACATTGATTTGTTAACAGCTATAGAAACTGCAAACTAATCTTGTAAGCATTATTATATTTTTTTATAAAATGATGTAATAAGTACTAATTATAACTGGCATGTTCAAGTGTGTGTCTTACCCCCTTTTTACACATAAATCCCTCCCTTGGCTTACCTTCTATATGGCTGCCTACCAACATGGTTACTGAATTTCAAGCTAGTGGAGGTTCCACTCTTCTGAACCTTGATTTCTTTGGGCCCGTGGATGACAGTAGCTCTAGCACCACCACCACCATCCCAGGTCAGCCAAAACACTAAGCACCGCAAATTTAATCTCTTAACTTTTGTACTAAAAGCATGAGCTGCATTGTGTGACTTTCCTACAAACAAGAATATGTGAGTTTTAATTTATTCTTGGATGCCTATCTTGGACACGTAACTTCTTCGTCCATAACTTGTTCCAGTCAGTCGTTAATTCTTTTTTTTTCTATTGAACTGCAAGTTTGATCATTAGTTTGGTTAATATATCTCAAATGTGTAGTTTTTATTGATGTGGTTTAGCCAGAGATATCCAACTTTAAAAAGTATTTGGAACAAAATATGAGTATCACTAAGAATATTTTCAGTTCATGATCTTTCTGCTTGAAATTATTGCTCATTGATCTCAGTATCAAACTCTAGAATGTAGCAATACGGCAGCTGCAACTAAGGAAGTTGCATAAACAAGAGCTGGCATCTTGCTGCTTGTAGAAAAATTGAAAAGTTGATATTAGGCAAAACTTGTGTTGTAATTCTAAACGGCAGTTTAATACTTCTGAAATATTTCAAAGCTGAATATGGGAATATTCTGCCAGCTTAGAATGAAATATGAGAAGGGCATTTTAACAGAGTATATTTTGCTTCTGTTTACTTCTCTTGATGGGTAAAGGTTTCAGTTTACTTGAAAGATCAATCTGTAGCAAAATTAATTTTTAAAAAGAAACGGTCATTCGTCAAGCTTGTTCTGTCAAATGTTGCAGATATAGCCTTGCTCTAAAACTCTTGTTCTCTTTGAATTGTATGTATGAATCTTAAACAGCTCACTGCTTGAGGCAAGATTCTCCTCTGTGGATGTAGCAGTCATTTTAAGATGTAGCAGAGGCCTCTTACCTAGTATTGTTCCTTAGCAAAAGTCCAAGCTATGATGAGACTGAAAGATCTGTATGTAGTGTGTCTCTTATATCCCTTTCTAATACTTTGCTGGGAGTTCAGATGTCTCTCCATGGCAAAGCATTGCCTCTGTGTACACATGAGATGGGTAGAGGAGTACAAGTCTCTGTTAAGCTTTGGTGATCAAATATCTAGGAAGAGCATTCCTTAGCTTTGTAACTATAGACGCTTTTGGAGGTTCATTGTGCGTTTTAACTCTTTAATATCAGAATTGATAAATCTTTCTTAGAACTTGGTGATTTAATTTTGCATGAGGCATATGTATTATTTGATAATTAATTTTTATCCATCAATTTTAATTTTCATAGTATTGCTCAGCAGCGCAGATTTATTGGCCTCTTGTAAAATCAGATTTGATTTCTAACATTAATTTAAAATAATTATGGTGAAAATACATAGTTATCTTGAATTTTCATTAAAATTTTGTCCTCAAATTAATAGAAAACATGTAGGAAGTAGTGTCATCTATCTTGTTTCTTGGAAAGTCATTTGCTTCTAGCCTGCAATTCTGAGTGTTGAAAGTGGATGTAAAAGTGTATGTCTGTTCCTAAGCTTAAAGCTCAGTCTTAACTTAGATCCTGAATTCTCTCAATCTCATTACGGTTTTTCAGTATGTCCATTTTTATATTAAAATGGGATGGATATTTCCAGGCATCACAGATTAGTTATGCTTACACAGTCATGTATCTTATTCATTTTATTTCAAAGGCCTTGGTTTAAAAGTAGTGAAATCAAATTTAGAACAACTTTAGCAGTTATTTCTTAATCGTATGTGAAGATAAGCAGTTTTAGCTACTGAACGTTGTTGGCCTATGGTTTGAAAGTGTTAATTGTAATATGTTAAATGTATTTCATACATTTCATACAATGATTTCATTGTGACTTTTAAATTTAGAAATACTGGCAGGTTTATATGCTGTCATACCTTAATGGAATTTCTGAAAATCCATTAACTATTTTTACAATTGTATGTTTCTGTTTATTTAAGAACTCTGTAAACATCTGAAAAATTTAAAATACTCTTAAAGTTTATATGTTACTTCCATGTTTTCAGTTGAGTAATAAGTCTATAGTGGATATAGGGGAGTATTTCTCAACCTTGGCAACTTGAAGATTTCTGGACTTCAACTCCTAGAATTCCCCAGCCAGCAAATGCTGAGAGTTGAAGTCTGGATATCTTCAAGTTGCCAAGGTTGAGAAACACTGATATAGAGTGACAAGAGCCTTATCATTGGTTTAACTAAAAGGGTTTTTTTATAGTTATAGGAAATGGCAAATTGTGCACTTTAAACTTCTCAAACCCATTCTGAAAACAATTGGGCTTTTTCCTCAGAGCCCTCGTTATGTTACTAGTATATTTTCCTCTTTTGGGGATGTCAGTTTCTACTTCAAGATATGACAATACTGAATTTCGAGTTTTCCAAAAACCACTACTTCCAAAAATTGATTTATTTTATAGCTCCTTTTGGTTTTCAATATCCATGCCTTTCTTAATTACATAATCATGAAAGAAGAGAAACCAAAATATTTTTTAAAAAAACTATTTCAACTTTTTTTTCATTACTAACATGGAGGAAAAAAATGGCATGAGAACTCTAAATATTACTTGAGTAGTGATAATGAAATGAAAATGGATATTATACGGTAGTGTAGAATTTAAACCATTCTGTTCCTGATTTCATTAGAAGAATATTTAATTTAGGATAAACTTCTGTCTGACTTTTATGTCATTTTATCTGCTGCTCTTGACTCTCACTTAATAGAATGTGATTGAAATTAACAAAATGTCTATGATTTGCTTATCAGGAATGTTGATAGTTCAGATGTTTACAGACAATGGAAATAAAAAATCCTTAACTGAATTTATATGCAAACAATTTCTGCTATCTGCTAATTATAACTTTATGCTATAAGGTGTCGATCCAGAGTTGTATGAGTTGACAACTTCCAAGCTAGAAACTTCCAAAACCACCAGTAAAGTTACTGATGCATTTGCAAAGCTAATGTCTACGGTAGAGAAAGCAAGTACATCGGCAAGGTAAATTGCATTGACTAATGACATTTAATGATTCTTGAGTATTGATATAGCCCTATCAACTATAACAGTTAATTCTTTTTACTGAAAAAAAGGATAGTAGCCTATGTTTCAGAAAAGTAGACAATGACTTTATAATACTGGAAGTCGAATACAGCCCCGTTTCTGCCTAGGTTATGAGTCAGATCAACACTTAATGCATTGTGTATACAGTGTGGAGTGAGGCCTCACAGCTAGTGTACTGCAGTTATTAGATCTGGGTCAGTAAATAGAACCCAGCAACCTCATCATTAGCTATATAAATAAAGCATGGGAGTGGAGCTGAAGGTAGGTAGGGAGACTATTAAAATATCGCCTTTGGGGAGATGGGTAGCATATGCATTTGATAAATAAAAGATACAATTACAGTGATAATGCTATTTGGTGTATCCAGCTAATTTCAATACCACAGATGTTTTGTTGCTGTTTTTTTTTGAGGAAGTCCAGACAAGAAGCACCACCAGGAACACTCTTTCTATTTTTATTGGGTAGTTATAACAGAATCTTGCAAGTTTCAAAGTTCTCCTTCTATTCCTCAGTTTCTTTCTCCTGAAATTAGGGAAGGTTCCTTCTGGGATACTTTTGCCACCCCTTCTCCCTGTTTCAGATTCTAATTTATCAGACAGGCTGAGGTTCCTCCTCCTGCCTCCCAAGGTAATTTCCAGTTACCATTGCAGCTGTTCAGGAACCATGAAAGATGCCAGAGTGAAAAATGTGAACTTGGGGGGCCCTTGTTTATTATTAAATCTTATCTACTGCCTTTCTGGATATTCCATTCAGGGCATTTAAAGCTATAAA
>JAPKID020003397.1:0-12404 GCA_026931265.2 Tropidonophis doriae
ATTGCCCCCAACAATCTGGGTCCTCATTTTACCCATCTTGGAAGGATGGAAGGCTGAGTCAACCTTGAGCCTGGTGAAATTTGAACTGCCAAATTGCAGTCAGTCGGTAGTCAGCAGAAGTAGCCTGCAGTACTACACTCTAACCACTGTGCCACTACAGCTCATTAAAGTGCTGGCTATTAACTTTAAATATCTATATGGGGCCAGGTTATGTGTGGGACCACTTCTCACTAATCTATTCATCTTGCTAGGTAAAATAGGATGGGCACATTCCTGGTTCCATCTTTTAAACAATGATATCCTATGGGATCTAGGAAGTGTTCCTTCTACATGACTAGCTGGCCTTAACAGGCCCCCTAACCTCCTATCTTCCAAAAAACACTTAAGACCTGGCTTCCTGTAAAGTATTCAGATAGGATGAGACTGATGAGAGTTTTTGTGGTGGATGTCTTGTTAAAGTTTATTATGGTGCTACATTGTGGTTTTAATAGATATATGTATATATTAATTGTACAATTACATTCTTTTAAAACTGTTGGTTTTGAACTAGCCACATATCTTCTGTATAATAGATAGCTATATAAATGTTTTAAATTCATAAGTACTTATAAAATTGTTCCAAAGTGCAGATTCCTAAAATATTTGGAAAGGCAACAAAAATACTTTGGGTTTTCAGTTAAGATATCATCTGCTCAAGAAAATCAGGAATATAAATGCCTCTCATATTATTGCATGTATACATATATGTAATAAGCATGTATATATTTATACACATATGCACAAGTGCACATGAAGAAAGATGAGAAATTGTAAGTTATAAAAATGTTTGTATTCCTAATGTTTTTGGGTTAGAAAGTATGAAAAATAATCACTCACAGCTTGCTTTTCTGCTTTATTATAGAGCAATGTCAACACATTACATTTTACTTGAAAACAAGAATATGTATATAAACAGAAGAAAGCTATGAGAAGTATATATATATCAAAATACCTATAGACATTTACATAGACATTTCATATATACAAATTACAATATTATCTTCTATATGAAGATGGGTATAACTCTTTAGCAAATTTACCTCATTTATCCACAGAATTGTATATACTTGAAATTATTCAAAAGGTTCAAAACCACATGGTTATTTTGCATACTTAAGCATAGCAAACATCATAAATTGGCTAACAATATTCTGTAGCCAGTACAGTGTAAGTTGTGTTGTTCTAATCAACCCATTTTTTTTGGAAAATAAAATACTGCTCATAAGAACCTCACCATAGACATGTCAAGAAGACATTTGGTTTACAATGGATTCACATTTTACACTTTCACTATATTTTTTAATTTTGATTTCCCCAAGAGATACTTCAAATATCATGTATGAATTCAATGAATAAAAGACTTACTTAAGTTATAATTGCAGAGGAATTCTGAACATTGAAATAGTTACCAAAAACTGACCACTATGGAGAAAGAATAGCTGGACTTTGCTCCGCATCTATTTTTGAGCATATTAGCTGCAATTTTCAATATCCACTTGTCCTTCCCATTAAAGTTAACATGATGTATCCATCATGCTATTTAACCAGTTACTCTGCTAGAGAGCCCCATTATCTTTAATGACCTAAAATAAAAGCAGGAACAGCACATCAATGTTACAATGCATTAAGACTAATCTTCAGTATCTGGATCCCTATTTAGAGCAATAGTAAAATTTCACTGTTCTAAATATTTTCTCAAAGCTATAGATCATACCCTCCTATTCCATCGTGCCCTTGGCTTCCTTTGAAGCTTTCTCAACTGAGATTTTCCAATACTGGGCATCATAGGTCTGAATATCAGGGAAAAGAATAAAGTTAATAAAAGATTCTTGCCTCTAAAACTAGAATCCAATTAGGAGGAGAAATCAGGTACACTACTGCCCATTAGGCACTACAGGAAACAAAAGAATTGTGTTGTTATTTACTTATTTTATTTATTTATTTATTTATTTATTTTACTGGATTTATAGACCGCCCCCTCTCCCCGAAGGATTCCCTTGAATTGGTTATCACTAAAGGCCCATACACAATAGGTTGTTTGACAGGAGTAGAAAAAGGATGTATCTTTTCCAACATGTTTTCTTAACTACCCAACCTAACTTACAGCCTTGGAATTTCCTATTGGTCTCCATTCAACTAACTAGATAGGATCTGCTTAAGATTTCAAGAACATCCAAAATCAGCTAAGTGCTGTTATTTGCTGAGCGACCTATTTATAACCAGTAACAAACTTTGAATTCACTGGGATTTATCTCAGCTCAATCCAAATATTAATTATTTCTATGAAGAGTTTTGAAAACCTATTCAGAAGTATTCTGGACTCTGTGTGAACAAAAGCAACCTTTGCTATTTATGAATACACCCCAGCTATCTCTACCATCTTTCTTTTGACCCCCAAAATAGGCACTTGGCCTTATTTTTGGGGAGGACTTATTTTTGAAATGCAGGAGGTGGTGAAGGTAGTCACCTCATGACTGCTGCTGTGTTGCAATATTTTCGGGGAGAGCTTATTATCTGGGGAGGTCTTATTTTCAGGGAAACAGGGTAAACATCCATAAGCCCAAAAGCAAGATGTTATGCTGCCTTAAGAAATGGTTCAATACTGCACAGCCTTTTAAAAAGCAGCATGTGATTCTCAAGCTGAAGTTCCTTTCTAAAGGTGAAGAGATTTGCTTGGTATTTTAATGTAAACTTATGTAGCTTTTTATCAATATGCAACCCAAAACTGTGGCTGCACGTAATGGAAGAGTGTGCAGAAATGTCATATTAGTGGGAATAGTGTGCAGAATGCAGTATCTGGCAACTGGCTTGTCAAGACATGTAGCATTACAAATTGTAAACAGTGTGTTTTTGTGAGAGGCGTTCATAAATTTAAAAATGAATTTTCATGTACACACTTAAAAAAACTAAATTATTAATGTAATGTGAAATTGGTTGAAAAGAATTAAAACTAGAAAAGCTATAAAAAGAAAAGTCTCAAAACAAACATATTTGTTCATCCTCTAACTTAATTAAGATAGAAGAATATGTTCACTAGATTTTTTTGAAAAACTCATTTAGACTTCTAAGAGTTTCTTTATACACATTTATCTAGGCAGTAATTATGTGTGCTGTTTTGTTAGAGAATGGTTTCTATAAGGACACATAAGTGCAACGTAATTTATTGTAGAAATCCTTCTGTGAAATCTTATTTCTCCAAATGAACTATAAAGAATATTCAGGTCACATGTTGTTTTCAGACTAATTTCAGCAGTCCTTCAAAAGAGACCACGTCAAAATTATGGACAGTTGATCTCTCCATTTCTTGTCAGCATATTGTGATAGCAAAAGAAGAAAAATGGTTAAAAAAAAAAAAGACATCCAAGCAAAACAGGAAAAAAAGATGGCAAATAGAAAGAGAATGGTTCGCATCTTGATTCTGCCAACCATAGAGGTTTATGTTTTAGGATTTGTCTGCAACAGAATACCAGAATTATCAAGTGTATCACTGACAATTGAAAACATAGCATTCATTTTTTATGAAATAGAATTTAAAATTGCCATTTTTACAATATTTGAAAACAAGATAAAAAAAGCTAACAAAGTTCTAGGCTGCCTAAACAGAGGAATACAATCAAGATCACATGAAGTGTTAATACCATTTTATAATGCCTTGGTAAGGCCACACTTGGAATACTGCATCCAGTTTTGGTCGCCACGATGTAGAAAAGATGTGGAGATTCTAGAAAGAGTGCAGAGAAGAGCAACAAAGAGGATTAGGGGACTGGAGGCTAAAATTTAAGAAGAATGGTTGCAGGGGTTGGTATGTCTAGTTTAATAAAAAGAAGGACTAGGGGGTGACATGATAGTGATGTTCCAATATCTCAGGGGCTGCCACAAAGAAGAGGGAGTCAATCTCTTCTCCAAAGCACCCGAGGGTAGGACAAGAAGCAATGGGTGGAAACTAATTAGGGAGAGAAGCAACCTAGAACTAAGGAGAAATTTCCTGACAGTTAGAACAAATAATCAGTGGAACAACTTGCCTCCAGAAGTTGTGAATGCTCCAACCCTGGAAGTTTTTAAGATATTGGGTATCCATTTGTCTGAAGTGATGTAGGGTTTCCTGCCTAAACAGGGAGTTGGACTAGAAGACCTTCAAGGTCCCTTCCAACTTTATTATTCTAATTATCTCATATTGCTATTTAAAGTTGACCCTCCCAATTTGTAAAGAATTTTTGTTTTGTATCATAACTGGGAGTCTTCTCAAGACTACTACAATTTCAAAGTGAAATTATGCCTCACCATTTAATAATTGAATGTTTCTTAGGCTGCATTAAAGGGAAGGTTTGGATCATCACAGTCTGTGGAGAATATCAGATGGGAAGGCACAATTTTTTCAAATACATCCATAGTCTTTTGACCTTTAATTTTCAGGGGGGCAAAAAGCCAAGAGATTATGACTTTAACCACCAACTGTATGTTGAACACGAGTTGAAATATAAGACATTTAACTGTTCTTTTTCAAAGCACGTCTTTTCTGTCAAAGGCCGGAGGAGATGCATCCAGGAAGCACCACTGGAGACCCAATATAAAACGAACAGGATCTATATCCGACATGAGCACCATGTTTTCGCTCTCATTAAGAATCTGGCCTATGTCTTAAATGCTGTATATTCCTCCAAATCCAGGAGGTGAAAAGAGAGCAATGGGAGTTTGAGGGCTCAAATGTTGCAGCCATGGCAGGTATGGGGTTCCAACAAGGATCTATCAAATTTAGTTTTGTTTGAGAAAGAATCGAAAGGAGAAATGGGAGAACAATCTTATCCACCATGTGCTACAAAAAGGACACAGGTTTGGCCAATCTAATCACTTGGGGAACATTGTTCAAAAGAAATTTTGTTAATTATGTTTTGCAATCAAACAATATTATTTTTCTTAAATGAGAAGAAAGGACTCATTGGAAAGCAACAACAAACCCTGCTGTTAGGAGAGATTGAAGGCAAAAGGAGAAGGCGATGGCAGAGGATCAAATGATTAGATAATGTCATGGATGCGATGAACATGAGGTTGAAAAAACTCCAGGGGCCAGTGGAGGTTTAGGGGAGGGGATGGCATGTTTTTGTCCACAGGGTCACAATTACGGTAAGCAACTGAATAGTCAACGTAAGATTGAAAATTTTTGCTGAACCTTTATTTTTAAACTTTTAAAAATAATGCAAAATCTTGTTCTCCAATCTTGGGATATCTTCAAGTTACATAGGTATAGAAGATACATCCCTCAGACCAATTCATTCCCATAGGGAGTGTCTTCTCCGGGTGCCATCGGCCGGGAAATGCCGACTGGCGATGCCCAGGGGAAGGGCCTTCTCTGTGGTGGTCCCAGCCCTCTGGAACAACCTACCCCCAGATCTCAGGTGTATCACGGACCTCTGCCTCTTCTGCCAACATCTAAAGACACACTTCTTCCATCTAGCTGGCCTGGCGTATCTTCCGAGACTATTTTGTCGACTGATTTTAAACTAACTCAAAGTTTTAATAAGTGGGTTTTTTAATTGATTTTAGCGGTATACAAGTTTAATAAAATCTAAAATCTAAATCTAAGAGTCAAATTTGAAAAGACAACATGGGAAAGAAGCTAAAAAAATATGTTTTTTTTAAAAAAACAAAACAAAATCCTGATTATTTCCATTCCAGTTTCATCCATTCTTGGAGAAGAATGAATTTTACAATTTTTGCTGGGTGGATCTCTACTTGGACAAATATGGAGAAATTACAGCAGACCCAAAGATCAGGAGCTGGGTGATTCTCTCCAACAAAGATCCCATCAGATTGCAACTGGGACATTTTGAAAGAGAGAGACTGATTATCAACCCAAATTCTCTTTCACAGATAAAGTTGCTCAACAAGGAGGGGAAAATATTGGTATCTCTTCACTGTTTGCAAAAGACTTTTTTTTAAAAAAGTTTTTTTTTAAATTTTCCCTTTCAAAATCATTCTCAAATATACATTTTTATAGGTGCTATTAACATTTATCTGTTAACCATTAATATTTATCCTTATCTTCTTACAACTATATAAAATCCATTTTTGGTCACTTTCTTGCCAACCCATATCTCCATCTTATTTCTGCAACAACCTTGCTCCTTCCATCTTCTCAACTTCCCTTCTCTGCCTTCTTCTTTCCTCCTCTCTTTCCTCTTTTCCTCTTCCCCTCTTTCCCCCCTCCTCCTCTCTTCACCTCCTTCTTACCTTGTATCCTACTCTTACTTCCCCTCCCTTACTTCCTCTGCTTTACTCTTTCTTCCTTTCCCTCCTCATCCCCCCACCCTCCTTTCCGTTGTGGTCCTTGCTTATTTACTTTCTCTGATGGGTTCTTGGGGTGGAATTTCAGCGATCCCAACTTTATATTTACATAAAAATAATTTTCTCTGTAACATTTTACTTCCTAATAATAAATCCACTTGTACTGTTTTTTTAAACTTGTATACTTGTATTTTAATACTTTCCTATCCCCCCATTTAATAATGTGTTATCTGAGTTGTTTATTTTACATTTTGTTCCTTTCTCTTTTCCATTTGTATCTCTTTCCTAACCAATTGTAAAATTGCCCCCATGTCCTGTAGTTTTTAAAAGATTTTAGGGTCCATTTTAAAGGTTCTAATTCTAGTTCTATTGTATTCTAATTGTATTCTATTCAACATATAAGAGGTTTCAATTGTATCATAAGCTTGATCATAGTCATGCTGTTGTTTTTGCAGAAACTTCCAATTACCTATAGCATTTGTTGGTTGTGCTGTATGTGAATGAGGATAGAGATGTGTGCATGTGTGCGTATGTGTAGGAGAGAAGCAACTTAGAGCTAAGGGGAAGTTTCCTGACAATGAGAACAATTAATCAGTAGAACAAGTTGCCTCCAGAAGTTGTGAATGCGGAGGAGGTGGACGGAGGGTCTGGGCTGAGCCTTTGGAAGGCTTTGATAAGGAAACAGCATCAGAGACAGACACAGAGCCGGCGCCTTCTGTCCTCCCCCAAACGGCGAGGCATCTGTCTTTGGGGCCTGAGCTGAGTGAGAGGGAGGGACAGATGGGGCCTATCCCAGATGCGTGTATGTGCAGAGAGGAAAGGAGAGGAGAGCAAAGGAAAACAGTAAGCTGGCTCTCAGGGAGAGGCAGATGCAGATAATAGCCAGCCCCTCCTTGGCTGGGAAATAAATGGGAGGGGTTTGGGAGTGGCCAGTTGTTCACAAACAACTCTTCATTTCTAGTGTACAGCAAGCAATTTAGATTTCTTGGCTAAACCCAGGTTTGTTGGGACTAATTATGTTTGATTTTTTTCCCCATGCGAATAAGAGACTGTACTACAAAGCAGTTGTTTTACTCATGAGTAAATGTCTTATGACTATTTGCAAAGGCTGGTTCAGCACAGATATACTGTATGGAGAATGTAGGAATGCATGTTAATGATGCAGTTATGAAGAGGAACCCACTGGTTGTCACTTAATGCTTGAATCTTTTCTCAGTTTCATCCCCCTAGACTTTATCAAAAAGAAAAGTCCATTACTGCAATGTGCTCGACCAGAAGCAAAAGTGAGGAACTAAATTACGATTCTGCAACGGATTGTATTTCTTACAATCTGGGACTGGTTAGAGATTTCATATTTACCTAATTGAAAACCAGAAACTACTTGGCTAATGTTTATCCTGTCTTCCATTTTCCATGGATGGTGAGTCTTAACATATTTTCTTTGTCCTTCCTTGTTATTCTGCTTAGTCTTTGCCAGAATCCAAATGTGCAGAAAAATGTCAGCCTGGATTTGTCAAGAAGGCTCGGGAAGAAGAACCAGTTTGCTGCTATGACTGCGTTCCTTGTCCAGAGGGGACCATCTCCCGTCAGGAAGGTGTGTGATACTGGTGGAAAGAGTACTAGACTCAGGCTGATCATTTTGATCAATGTGAATAATATTAAAAGCACATATATGCTGACTATTTTGTTGTTTTTCTTTGCTTTCAACATGTCCAATTTCTTCCATCATTAGAAGTTTAAGAAAAAGATCTTGAATGATGAGATAGGAAGTGGCACAAGGACATGATGAATTGAGCAAGATTACTTTTGCCAAAGGAAAACTCTCTTTTACTTGTTAATTTGGAAGTGTCCCTCGTATTTTTTAGGAACAATTGATTTTTTAAAAAAACTGAGGAATGGTATCAAGTCAATGGATTTTGGTCAGCCAAGACATTACAGGCCAAAGAATACAATAGGATACTTTACTGTAATGGCCAAGAGTGATTGGAAACACAAGGAATTGGATTTAAAGATCACCTGGAATTTACAAATGGTCCAAGAATGCAATAGCATGCATATGTTGGGTTTCCCTACATTTTATCATATTATGCCCCTGTGATTTGAACTGCACAGAGTCCAAGTTTAATTTCCAATTGAAATTTAATTCACCTTTAAAGCCCTCCTTTGCATAGGACCAAGGCATCAGTAAAACCTCCTCTATCTCGTTATCTGCCTTTCCCACTAGAGCAGATATAATAGACATGTTCCAGGTGTTTTACATATTTTCTTTAGGACCTGCCTTTTTGGTTGAAACTCCTGTTCTATTGAACATCCTCCCTCTTGAATTGCAACAGGCTCTTTCTTCTAAAATTATTAAAATCCTTTCTTCTAAAATTCTCCTCCTCCTCCTCCTCCTCCTCCTCCTCCTCCTCCTCCTCCTCCTCCTCCTCCTCTTCCTTCCAAGCATTGGGATAAGGCAAGGTCAGTGCAGGATGAAAACGTGGTGGAGGAAGGGCATTGTTTTTATAGTCATGTATATTGAGGGTTTTTCCTGGGATGGGAGATACCCAAAGTTTGCTTTAACATGCTCAAACATATAAAGGTTTTACATATATATGCATGCTGCTATTTACCATTTACTGTAGCTTTTTTACCGTTCCTTAAAAGCTGTGAATCAAAGGTACTTCATGAAATGTGAGAGACTAAAATATTACTTTTTGTTTTTTCAGATACTGAAAAATGCACAAAGTGTCCAGATGATCAATATCCAATCAAGAACAGAGTCCGATGTATCCCAAAAACAATAACCTTCCTGGCTTATGAAGACAATCTGGGGATCATCCTGGTCTCCCTTGCCCTACTCTTGTTCCTAACCACAGGCTTTGTTTTAATCACATTCCTTCAATACCTTGAAACTCCCATTGTCAAAGCCAACAACCAGGACCTCTCCTTCATCCTCCTGGCCTCCCTACTTCTTTGCTTCTTGTCTCCTCTTCTCTTCATTGGCCATCCAAGGAAAGCCACCTGCCTTCTCCGACAAACAGTGTTTAGCATTGTCTTCTCAGTAGCCGTGTCTTCTGTGTTGGCCAAAACTATCATGGTGGTGCTGGTTTTCCTGGCCTCAAAACCAGGAAATAAAGTTAGAAGATGGTTGGGGAAGAGCTTGACCAACTCCATCGTGCTTTGTGGTTGTTCTGGTCAAATTTTCATCTCTATCATGTGGTTGGTAATTTCTCCCCCATTTCCTGATTCTGACTTGCACTCCCAACCGAGAGAGATCATCCTTCAATGCAATGAAGGCTCTGTTTTCATGTTCTACATTACACTCAGCTACTTGGGACTTTTGGCTTCCACCTGCTTTACAGTGGCTTTCCTGGCCAGAAATCTCCCTGGAGCCTTCAATGAAGCCAAACTAATCACCTTCAGCATGCTGGTCTTCTGCAGTATCTGGGTCTCCTTCATACCCACCTATCTGTGCACCAAGGGGAAATATATGGTGGCTGTGCAGGTCTTCTCCATCTTGGCCTCCAGTGCTGGTCTGCTGGTCTGCATTTTCATCCCAAAATGTTACATTATTATCCTGAGACCAGATCTAAATATAAAAGAACATCTCATGATTAAAGTAGGGAAGTTAAAATGAAGTTGTTTCTTGGGCTCATGATTATTATTTTTTCATTGCAGTTATTATTGATTTTATATGCTCACTTTGCATCCATTTGACAATTAAGATTATTTAAAACTAAAGGAAGTAATAAATATTAAGAGTTTAATACTAATGAAATAAAATTCCAATATAATTATCAAAGAGTAAAATAAATGAATTAATAAATAAAATTGTCATGGTAGAACAGCAGAGAGAACTGGAGGCAAAGTTAAGAATATCATCAGCTTAGAATCCTTATCTTGTCACAATTGATGCAAAATCAACCCCTCTTGAATTCTGTTGACCCTTATTTGGTGCCAGTTTAGTAATAAACTTTAGTTGACTAGATTAATGTCCCATACAAAGTTTTTAAAAAAAAACATACACCAATATCATCAATATCATTGCATGGATAGTGCGCAGTCTGAACTTTGTTCATTTTGGTACAAAACCAATATTAATACAAATAAAAAATGCTATATTAATCAAATGAACATAGTCTAGTGCTGTTATATATATTAATATCAGCACACATTCTCTCATTTTTCAATTAATCACTATTTAGTACTCCCTTCTAATAGTCATATTCTAATATTATATATAATCAATATTTACTACATCCTTCTAATAGTCATAACACTGTTCTTCGGCATATCTAATATCATTCTTTTTCAAAATCTAATCTTAATCTCTAACAATCACATTAAATATGTTATACAAAATCATGTATAATTTTTATATTCCCCCTAATTCTATTTTTTTAAATCTCTTTAATCTATTCTAATTCACAATACAACCAAACTACTATTACTATTACTACTACTTATTACTATTACTATTATTACTAATACTACTATTATTACTTTTATTATCATCCTTTTATCCAACACCTTCTATATGCTTGGGATAAAGCTGCTGAAAAAGTCCAAGCTGAACATCTCATTGCTGCCATCTAGTGGTCACTTAGTTAAGAAATGCTTTGGAAATTCCCTATAAAAAACGTGTAAAAACTAATAAAACTTTTTCTTGAAAAAAAAAGAAAGAAAGAAAGAAATGCTTTGGAAAGAAAAGAAAAGAAAAGTTCAGACAAAGCTGATTGTCTTACAACTGATGACATAAATTTTTGTACTGATGGTTCAGTAACATTTTTGCTACCACTTTGGGTGGATCGGCTTGAACCGGTAGCATTTCAAACCCGATCTATCTCCAGTCTACAAAATAGTCTTTTCATCAGTTCCAACTCATTTGTTCCACTCACGTGACCCTGTAAAGTGGCCTCAATGACTCTCTAAAAGAATGCAAATGACATGCCATCAGCACGGGATATAAATCCTTCCATTCCCCACCATCCACTCAGAGCTCATTGGGATGAGAAAATGAAACATCTTTAAAGAAAACAACAACAACTAAGAGTCCAATTATCTCTTGAAAAAGCATCTTTGGGGCAACCATGATGTGGATGACTGAGAATCTCCACAGAAGTTAAAGGATTTTCTTTGTCAACCATGGCATCCAATTGATAGACATTGCCCTGAGCATAGGACTAACATATTCAATATAAGGAATGTTCTAAATGTTTTAGAATACTTAGAACAGCATATGAAAAAAAGCTGCACTGATATTTCTTGATATAAAGGTGGCATTCAATAATATGGATTGGGTTTCTTTTTTGTTTAAAATTTGGAAAATATGGACTTGGGAAATAATTTCATCAAATGCGTAAAATCAATACACAGGCCAAAAACAATATCAATTATCATTAAGGGAGAACTGACTAAAGCATCAGAAACTCAGAAAGGGAGAACACAAGGCTGTCCACTTTCACCTCTGTTATTTATTATTCTAGCTTTAAAGAGTCTTAATGGAGACATAGGTCTTAATGAGAGAATAACTATTTGCCGAAGGAAGAAACAGCAAAAAAGTCAATACTGAACTGGCATCAATTCATTTAACTGGTGACATTTGCTACAGAATAAAATTGTGCAGGTTTTCATAAATTCACTAGAGAGAAAAATCCAACATTTCTGCATTTTTCTTTTACCCCTGTTGATGGACATGAGAGTGATAAAAGAGAAGAACCATCCTCTCTTGTCCATCCACAGTCCGGCATTGCTGAGATGGTCAAGAAAAACAGATGCTTTTACAAAGTCAAGAAAATAAAAGATCTCTGTGATTATTTATTTGAGAACAGCTTAAAGCCCAATGGGAAACTCCAATATATGCAATAAAACAATAACATCCAAAAGAGAAATCAGGTTCAGACCAAAAGAGAGAAGAACAGGCAGATCAATGAGATTGTTCAGGGTGAGAGAGGCATCTGAAACTTTAGAACTCGGGGTTGCCTGGAGAGGTTCTAATTCCACACGGGAACTTTGACGGGCTCTGACTCAACCCATCCAAGACCGAGTGGCTGTGGTTTCTGGCGCCACAACATAGCCAGTTAGTTCCATCTCTGGCTATC
>JAPKID020003398.1:0-12404 GCA_026931265.2 Tropidonophis doriae
TGTAAATCAGATTCTATTCATGGTATTTATTGTCTCTCTTTAGCATTAAATTTCCCAGAATTCAGTTTTTAAAAAAGCAATTCTTATTTTTTACAGATACTGGATTTTTTGTAGCCAATAAGAGAAGCCACAGTTATAGTTGGCATTTAAACTGCAAATTAGAATATTAGAGAAGGAATATACAATATCTTAGCCAGCAAGCCCTGCTGCAATTTTTATATGTTATTTGGCTGCCACAAAGATCATAGTAAATCATAGTGAAATTGTTAAGATTGTTTCCCATTTATTCTGGTCCATCCACATGATTTCTATAACTTATTATACCTTCATCTCCTTTTTTCCTGCAAGGGACCCAGCACAGAACCACTAAACTTGCTCGCATGAAATAAATCACTAGGCTGTTTCATTCAAAAAAATTCCTCTAAACATAGCTTTATTTCATGTTCTACAAATTATGCAGTACTAATTGGGGTATGGCAATGGATACACTATAGATATCTGTACTCAGACTGGTTTATTCAGCAGCAGAGTTTTATCCTCTGGTATGCCTTAATAGCCTGTACACAAATATGTAGGATTGATTCACAATTGCATGAATCAATGTACACTGTTAGTTGACATGATCTGATCTACTCTAACATAGGATGTTTGTTTTGAGCTATATGCCATCCCCAGAAGTAAGACTAAAATCTGCCCTTGTCCAAGAATACCTGAAGAGTATTGATAATTCTCAGCTGCCAATATTGAGCGATATTGCCTGCCTGGAGCAAAACAGACTGAAATCCAGACATCCAGCTATTTATGTTGCTAAACTACTTATAGAAGATGATTTTGAGATACATAATATGTAGATAGAAAATTACTCCTCCTACCCCAATATTGAAGTTTGCCTTGCAACCTGAAAAAAAACACCTGGATTTGATTAGCCCCATGCAATATGTGGACAACACTGGACCAAATACACCTGGGCCCTAGTACTTGTGCTGAGGCCCCCATAAGTGGGGCAAAATACAATAATCAAAATTGTGACCACGGGGATGAAGAACAAACTATCCCAACCTAAAGTGACAGACTGCCAAAACAGAGTCCGTAATGGAGACTTTGCTGATTTCCTAGATGTGACAAATGAAGCAAAAAATTATATCTGTGATCTAGACATACATTTATAAAATTTTATATTTTTTATATTTTGTACTTTTATCTCTGGTGTTTTTATTGAAATGTGATGTGAATGTGCCACATGATCAATAAATCTCTCCAGATAAAATTACCTAGCCGTTTTATGGTGGTTCTCCTCCTACCTCTCTGGACGGTCGCAATTCGTGTTGACAGGGGGTAGAGGTCGACCTCTAGGCCCCTTATATGTGGGGTGCCGCAGGGGTCGGTCCTCTCGCCCCTCCTGTTCAACACGTATATGAAGCCGCTGGGTGAGATCATCCGTGGGTTCGGGGTAGAGTACCATCTGTACGCTGATGATACTCAGCTGTACTTCTCTACCCCGGCCCACCTCAACGATGCCGTCGAGGTGATGTCCCGCTGTCTGGAGGCCTTGCGGGTCTGGATGGGCAGCAACAAACTCAAGCTCAATCCTTCCAAGTTGGAGTGGCTGTGGTTTCTGTCCTCTGGTTTAGCCACGTTATTCCATCATTGACCATAGGGGATGACGTTTTGTCCCCTGTGGAAAGGGCGCGCAATTTGGGTGTCCTCCTGGATTCGCAGCTGTCCATGGAAGATCAGGTGTCGGCTGCGACCAGGAGGGCCTTCTACCAGGTACACTTGGTCCGCCAATTGCACCCCTTATTGGGCCTGATTCTATCTCTGCCCATAGAAAATTATTAATTAGTGGGGATTTTAAAATTGTGAGAGTTTAAGCTCAAGGGTAATTAAATTGATTTAATCTAGTCTTAATTATTATTATTTTATATTCTGTTTTTGTACTGTGGTTTTAATATTCCCTTGTGCGCCACCCCAAGTCACTTGTGGAGATGGGAGCGGGATATAAGTACAATAAATGAAAAATGAAATGAAAGTAGTTGCATATTTATAGTACTCTCAGTACTATACCAATTGTTTCTTCATTCCCCATGAGATCTGACAGAGCTGGCATGTTCTGTATCCCACCAATAAAATAATGTTATGTGATGAAATTCAGCGGGCATGCATTCTCCATGGCCCTACACACTCAGGCTCAGTCCTAATAAAACTGAATGGCTTTATCTATTTAGCCCATGGATTTGAAGATATTCCATCATTATCTTTTAGTGATTTTGCACTTTCCTGTTTGAGGCTTGTGTAGAACTTGGGAGGCTTCTTAGATTCTCAGCACCTTCTATAGAGCAGGTGGCAGCTGTAGCCAAAAAGGCCTTTGTACGAATACATCTTTTATATTGGCTGTGCACTTTCCTAGACTGGAAGGTCCTTGTGTCCTAGTCACTTCACAATTGCATTTTTATGTGTTGTACATGGTATTGACCTTGAAGACCATCCAGAAGCAGCAGCTGTTCCAGAATGTGGTGGTGTGGGCATTGATGGGACTCCACTATATGTAAACATGCTTTGCGAGCTGCACTGGTTGGCTTCTAAGTACAATTCAAGGTACAATTCAAGTCCTTCATGGGGGTAGGATCTGATTAGCTGAAAAACTGCCTATCTCCAGAGTCCAGTAATGTCTGCCCATGTTGTTCTGTCCAACAGACTGAGTGGGCTCCAGTCCCATCAATTAAAGGAGACTGCCTTGTGGGACCTAGGAAACATGTCAATTCAGTTGCAGTTCCTGTCTTCTGGAATGATCTGCTCCCGGTGGTTTCTGTGGCTCCTACTCTTCTGTTGTTTAGAAAATCACTAAAAATCTGGTTATTCTCCCAGACCTCGGGGACAGGCTAATTATGTAGTCTCTTGTTAGCTTTGTTTTGTTTTATTTAGGTTTGGTTTGGTTTTTTATGCTTCACTTTTCTGGTTTGTTGTATTTTTCATTTGGTGTTTCACTATAAGCTGCTAAATCACTTGGGAATCAAGCAGCCTGAAATGAATAAAATAAAATAAAATAATTTTGTTTGATTATTATTTTAGAAAACTAAGCAGATGTAATTCTGAAAAGATAGTGGATAAAAGCAATAGAATTCCATTGTATTGGGAGCATTCCTTCAGTATCTTTGATTTTTTTTATAGCATCATATAAATGAGTGTTTTCTATTGAGTTTTGGCAGTAATCCAAGCCACTATGTGAAGCAAGATAAAACTTAAATATACTTGGGTGTTAGAGATATAAACGTTTTGTTCAAAAGGGGCCATGTGCTTTTTATGTAATGTGTACTAATATTTAATGTTTTGTTTTTAACCAATCTGTGCAGATATTTCTTATCTCTGGTTATGTACTTCTGCTTATACATATGTCTCTGTGGCTTAGACAAAGGAACTGACTGCCATCAAAAAGAAAACGAAAAAAGGGAAATAGAAATCAAAGAAATTAGGATTAATGATTGAATCACATAATCATATTGTCTCAATAAATGTCTGATATTTCACATAATATAGAGCATTGATGGGTAATAAGCAGTGAAACGTAAGGTGGTAGGAAACAATAAATTCTTTACATCTATGCTGGATTGAAAGGTATGGAAATTATAGTCTTGTAGTTCTTCTACCAGTTTTGTATGTAACACTGGATGCTTCAGTTTTTACTCCATCCTCATATTTTAATAGTTCTAAAACAGGTTTCTTTCCTGTAGTATGATAATGGTCAAATGTACTGAGTGATGGATCATAATCACTGAATAAATGGAGATGATTCAAAATCTTAGTGATATACCCTGTTTTCCCAAAATATAATACCTGTCCTGAAAATACGCACTAGCATGTTTCACTGTGTGCCTGTAATATAAGCCCTATCCCCAAAATAAGCCATAATTAAGAATCTGTGCAGCCAGCCAACCAGCCAACCTGTTTGGCTGTGGTGCTGCAACTACAAGACAAGGCAGAGGGTGGGACTGTCCCACATGCATCGCACCGGCTTACCTCAGGGCATCTGCAGCCAGACATCCATGTGGAGCAGGAGCTATCTTGTCTCCAACCTACTTCTTCTGCTTGCTCACAGCTGCAAAGGACCAGGAGGTGTTGGTGCCGTTGCCATGAGGCGTTACCATGGCAGGTGGCAGGGCATGGATGGGCTGGCTGTGTGGACCCTGTGGTATGCCAGTTCAGGGTGTGTAGGGAAGCTCCAATTCCCTACCTCACCTTGCAACTATGGCACCAGCACATCACTCAGCCTCCTGCTCCATTATGTCTGCAAGCAAGCAGAAGAAATGGGCCAGCAGTCACACAGGATCCTGCTGGATGGGGATGTCAAAGCCACTGCTGCAAGGCAGGTGTTGGCGCATGGGTGGCCTGGCTGTGGGGGCCCTGAGGTAAGCTGGTGCAGGCAAACAGAAGTCGGCCACTTATACATGGGGGGGAAAAAATCAATACAGTCCCTGTAAATAAGCCCTAGTGCTTATTTACAGAAAATAAGACCCAGTCTGATTTTGGGGGAAACACGATCCCTTTGGTGGTGATCTGAAACCATTTTCATTTTGATTGTCCTACATGAATTGTAGCTCAGTTATGCACTAAATTTCTTTAAAATGAAGCATGTTTTTATCTGTTAGATAGTTTTATTTACAGAATCTTTGAATGAGTTACATATTTTATTGTAGTAGTCATGGCTGTGAAAAACTGAAAACTGAAATGAAAAATACTTGGACATGTAAAAAAATTCTTAGAATGAACGCATGGCAGCGATAAAAATAGGCTTGTTGATTTTCACCTTATAGCAATATTTTCGAATTTCTATTCCATGAGAATATACTTTCCCACTGCAGAGAGAATGGCCTTGAAGGACAGATGGAAGAGCTGCTATCAAATGACAATCATATAAGAGGGGCTTGAGGCTGTGCCATGAAAATGGTAGACCTGACCAAGCATCCTTGACATTTTAGTTTGGTGTACATTCCTGGACTGAGATCAAGCGCCTCTTATTTGACTGCTGCCCTGGTAGCAGCTTTTCCTCATGTCCTTCAAGCCCATTCCCTATATCTTCTACACCCATGAAGAAGAGGAAAATAACTATGCAGAAGTTCTTTTTTAAAAGTGCCTGAGCAGATGGAGAGCTTTTTAATCAATGACTGAATATGTAGATCTGCAGGACATTCCAGAATTGAATGCTATAATAAAAAAGACATTCTTTATTTAATGCTTTTTCTTTCACTAGGGATTGGGTTTCCTCTAAGGATTATAGGAATTACAGTGGGGCAAAATATTTTTATTTTATTTTACTTTATTTTATTATTTTTATTAATATTTTAATAGCTGACCATCTCATATACATGACTCCCAGAGACTAAAAATTAAACAACAGAAAACAGTAAAATCACCACTCAAATTTTAAACATAAATAGCATAAAATAGTAACTGAGAATACTCACAACATCACAAAATCAATTCAATCAAGAAACAGGCTCAGCTGTACATTAGGGTCCTAGGCTTGCTGGGAAACTGGGTTCTTAATGCCTTGAAAGGTGAGGAAGGTTGAGACAAGTCTCATCTTAAGGGGAAGACCAGGTGCCATGCAGAAAAGGATCTCTTTCTGGGTCTTAACTGATGGTATTTTCTCACAACCGGGACCCAGATGCTTTCCTGCTGGATCTGTAATATGAGGAAACACAACTGGGAAAGATTGTCTTGTATGTGATGCAGAACCAAGCCATGCATGGTTTTAAAGATAAGCAACTGTTCCTAGAATTTTCGGTAGCCAAAATAACTGCCAGAGCAGAGCACAGATGTCACATACTGTATGCCAAATAACTGGGATCCATAACCGCCTGAGCCATTGCATTTGCAGCAGATGAAGCTTCCAGATAGTCTTCAATGGCAGCCTTATGCACAACACATTACAGTAATCCAATCATAAGGGGACTAAGGCATGAGCAACTGTGAGCAGGGCCCCTTGTAGAGGGATATGCAATACTGGCACACAACACAAAAATGTAAAGGCCCTCCTCCTCATGTTTGATACTTGCTTTTTCAGCCAGAGCCACAAGATTAGGCAAACCCCCAGACTGCCATCAACTCTTTGGAGCACTACAACCCCATCCAGAACAAGTGATGGGAAGACCCTAGAACCTGGAGATTCCAAAACCCAATTGCACTTAAGATTTCTAGGTTTGGGTAATGTGTTTGGCTTAACTCTCTTTAATATGCTTTTTAGTAATCCTTAATATATTTGGATTCTATGACATTTAGGACTTCAGAGGTAATAGCCAACTTCTTCAGCTTGACTCAGAAACAGATAGGCAAGAAAGGTAATTTTGTACTGTGACTATACAACCAAGTAAGAAAGCTGCTCCAGCTTTACTTGTAATTATTGTATTATGTTTGCGGACAGCTTCATGTATTATGCATATGCCTTTGAGGTTAACAGAGCATGCTAACTTCTGGTAAGCAAAATATTTTTAAAAGAAGTTTTTAGTAACATTTTGGTTTTTAAATACTGTTCTAACTATTGACTTTGGTCTAAGAAAAATAAACATTGGCAAACCACTTCTAGTCACAGTGCTTAATTAATACCGTTAGATCCAAGGATGTCCCTGAATTGGTCAGTTGGTCTTCCACAGGGAGTATAACCCTAACCATAATAAACTGTACTGCACATTCTAAACTCTGGGAATGATCTATTCATTGTACCTCTACCTTGTCAAGATTCAATTGAGTTCAAGTGCAAATTTAGTACATTATCATGTTCACTGATTGTGATGATGCCAAGAAATAGAAATGAGCATCATCCAATTATTGACCAAATAATCTGACCCCCATCAATTTCATATAAGTAGTGTAGGATCATTCAATTCAAATGTTATGGGATAGTTTGACAGAATTTTAAAGAAAGCCCAACTCCCAAATGACTATGAGCACTTTCTTCTAGGAACATTCTAAAAAAAAGTTAGAACAATGCAATAAAACAACAAAGAGACATCCTTTGGACATTCATATTCAAGTTTACGTAATTAATCAAGATAGGTGAAGCTTGAGCATGTAGCCGGATGAAACTCTTCAAGTATCTTATCCATTTCCTGAGGCATCATCTATTGAAAGTGATCCCATATTAAGCTCTTCCATTTTAAGTGCTATCATAGCTAGTCTAAATATCAGCTTCTAAACATGTTCAGTCACACAGGATGTTTAAGCAGTGATTTTTAGAAGAGAACAAACTTTTCCCACAGTGTTCCAGGCAGGCCCTCTTACATCAAAGGAAAGTCATAGGCTTTTTTCTCAATCATGAATCTAAAAAAAGGTATCAGAGATTACATGTACATTTTGTTAATGTGAAAAAGATAGAGTTAATAAAATTCTGTGTTCATTAATGCACTTAACTGGAAACCAGAAAGCAATCTCATTTTTTATTGGAAGAAATATTGAGTTTAGAGTGATAAATTATTCACCGGAAGGAAGTGTCACCAAAATATGCATTGACAAATAGTAATAAGGCTCTAAGCAATATATTTTAACTATTATGCACTGAATTGTGCTTACTGTAAGACTAGCTCCTATTGATGGCTGAGATCCAAAGGTTTTGGGTGGTCCCAAAACCCCACCCCAAAGATTTATCTCCTACGTTTTCTCTACAGAGTCCCCTCAGAGTAGTATTCAATCAGCATACTCTTGTCAGAATAAAATAGCCATCTCAACCAATGTGCACGGGTAGAAACTCTTTTTGTTGGAGCATACAGCTTCAGCAATAGGACATCATGGTCATTATATATATATATACACACACATTATACACACACACACACACACACACACACACACGTGTGTGTGTGTGTGTTAGTATTATGAGCTGATCAATAAATTAAATTATAAATTATAAATAAATAAATTATAAATTTATATATATATAAATATCTGAAAGAAAGACAATTTCATGCCTTTATAACTACCTAGATATGAGGTTGCACAGACTGGCATTTGTTTAAGCTTCTCCAAGGGAGTCCTTTTGTTTGAAGTGGTAACACATTTCTTGTATCATGTTTCAAGGCGCCTTCCCTAGTAACTAGACAATTGGATTTTTGGTGGGGCACACTGAAATGCTTGGAATGGTTTAGGGTTCATGAAAGGTATGTGGTCATTGAATGATATGTTGGAGAAAGCTTTGTGATAGCATTCTAGCCCTCTCTGTAAAAGTGAAAAGGCTTTGCCATCCTGAGACTTAGAAGTTTTTTGCCCCAGGTGGTAGTAATCTGAAGAGTGATAGCATGTGATTTCTTTTTTTTTTGAAAACCCAACATAAAACAAAGATTTTGTTAGTACACAAATATACATTGGCAGAATACATAATGACTCCAGAGTTGGTTTTTAAGCTCTCATTTACTTAAAATGTTCTCAAATGTGAAAAAGAATGTGTAACAGTTTGAGCTAAACAATTCGCAAAGTTAATATTTTATTTTTCAATTTGCACCTCAACAATAGACCACTTTAGCTCATTGCTACCTTTTTGCCTCAATTCCTGTTGCGCAAACTAGGAAAAAATCATTATCCTCTTTATCATGCAAATGATAAAATTTTCATGGTAAATAGATCGTAGTTCTGCTGCCCACATTGATGTAGCAACAGTAATTATGAAATGGATTCTGAAACTTCACAGGAGAATTGAACAAAAAAAATTTCTTTATCTCCTGTTTTAGTTTTTTTTAGTCATATGAAATGCTCCTGTGTATGAAAAATTTGAAAAAATGCCTTATCCTCAATATTTGAACTATCTAAGGTAAAGGTAAAGGTTCCCCTTGCACATATGTGCTATTCCCAACTCTAGGGGCCAGTGCTCATCTCCAAAGACATCTTTGTGGTCATGTGGCTGGCATAACTCAATGCCAAAGGCGCACGGAATGCTGTTACCTTCCCACCAAAGGTGGTCCCTATTTTTCTACTTGCATTTTACATGCTTTCAAAGTGCTAGGTTGGCAGAAGCTGGGACAAGTAATGGGAGCTCACTCTGTTACGTGGCACAAGGGATTCGAACCACTGAGCAGATAACCTTTCTAATAAACAAGCTCAGGATCTTAGCCACTAAGCCACCGCCTCCCCTTTGAACTTTCTAGGTTCAGTTATATTGAAATAAGAAGTTGTTGGGATGACTTGTTGAGTTTATGCCTAGGTAAATATTAAAGACCAGCCCATTAGAGGCAACTTAGGGAAATGATACAAATGTAAATTTCTGAATGTCATATTGAAATTTTAAGAGTTTGTGCGTGATGCTTTTGGGTTTTTTGCAGATCTGCAAGTGCTTTAATCACATGCTAGGAATACTAAACTGTATGTAGCATGTAGATTGATTTATATCACATCAATATATAATTTATTCAAGGATTTTGTGATATTGACATTGACTTGAGACTGTAGGAATGTTTAAATTGGTCTTTCTTACAACAGTCATCAATAATGATCCTGTCATACATTTTATATAGTTTAGGTTTAGTTTAGGTTTTCCTCTTTTTAAAAAGTGACAATATTGACTGCTCCAAGAGATCAACCAAATGTGAAAGATTATGTCACCTTTATGAAATTGTTTAGACAAATAACAAGTCTTTATGACCAGAATTATTAGTTAGTGACAAAGAATTTCATCAACTTTCAGACAGTCTACTCTATTTCTATCCTTTATTAGAAGTAATATGTTTTTGTAGTATTTATGTCTATCTGTAATTACCTTGCAGAATTTCATATTTAAAAATGCCATGATAAATATTATAATACTATATTGCATTGGAATGTCTCAAATTCACATGTTTAATGATTCAGAACCTCTTCACAAGCTACCCAGATAGTGTATTTTGTATTTGTTTTTCCTTTGGTAATGGCCATATCCTGATTTACATTACTTAAAAATTATATTCAAGTAGCATCAAAATAGGCAAGATAGTGGTCATAATTTTGCAATCCAGGTTCTGCCCTTTTGTATATAAGTCAACACTAGGCACACAAAGGAATGTAATTTTGATTAGAATTGCCACAAGTGCTCCTTTGTCTGTTTTGATTCCTCCTGCAGATGCCAGTACCCAAAATGTAGCTCTGAAAAATTTAAATATGTAAAAGAAATGATAGGTTGGCTCTGAGATCTTCTAATGGATTGCCCAATATGGAATCATGAAGTCTTGGAGGTTTTGATCTGAGCCAAGATTTCCATAAAGAAGTTCTTTGAATTGCAGATATTGTTTGGAGAACTGATAATTACTTTTTCTTCACATAGTGTGGAATGAGTTGTTTGGAAATTGTAAACAAAAAATTTTAAAGTAGAAAAATATGTAGATTTGCATGCAAAAAGTCTTTTGTTTGTCTTAGGATATATGACTCAAACTTGATAATTTGCAAGGCTAAACATTGCCTGGATACATATATCAATGATCTGTTTGTTTACCAAGCTAATTAAGATTTGTTTATGGTGTCCTCAGTGTTTATGGCTGTCCCTGGACTTTCTTCTAACAGAAACTCATGTGGCTTTCACATACCTAAAGTTCTGAAAAATCACAATGCTAAATGTTTATTGAGCATCTAACTGTAAATTAATTATGCTCAAGAGTTTACCATTGATGCCTATATTCTATAAATGTTTCTGCTCTAAATTACCTTGGTTATTATTGTGTTGCTTAGCAAAAAATACTGAACTCAGTGCCTTGAGGACAAAATTAATTATGTTGGAAAATACAGTCCAATTTTTTTTTTTCAAATTCCATGGCAAGTGATTTTTTTTTTTTAGTTCGTTTACTGCTTATGTTAACTTTGCTGGTAACAATGAGACATAGTTCACTGAAAACAGCCATGAATACAGCTTGTTACGTTTTGCAAATGCTGGAATAAAATTCTTCCCTGCTGAGTCGCTAATTGTAATTTATTAATTGGGTTTGGAACTTTAACCTCAAAGTCAGCCCCTGCTCTAAATCACCAATGGCCTTCAAAACCAACAGCCCAAATGTTGATGTCAGAACTGGAAGGAATCAAGATTCTATTCTTAATCTTTGAATAACCAATTGTCAGATTTATTATTTCTGATTGACAGCTGGAACTTTATATATGCTGATTGTCCCATGAGGAAGGGAATGTATGCATAATCTTAACTGGTGAGAAGGGACTGTTGCGTAATCTTGTGTGGCAAATCTCTGTTGCTGCAGTATATTATACATACCCATACTTGCTTTTGAAATTTTCAAAAACTAAATCAACAAGAATGTATTATTACTTGTAGAATAACAACCTTTCAGATGAATTTCATGTTCATTAGAAACAGACGCAAGGCATCCGTTTGGTTTTATCCATGCATGTTTTACTGTTTAAACTGTGGGGCTTCGTGAAGGGCTTTGAAAATAAATTAACAGATCTAGCAATATTGTTGCAAAGATGCATGCAAATTTCAGTGGAAATACACTGCAGGAAACATTATCAGAAAAGAGACAATTGTAACACAGAGTAGAGCAAGCAATCCATTTTAATGTAGCCCTTATCCTAATTTCAAAAACCAGTGGAAATAATCCTGATAGATTTCTGTCAAGAGTGAAGGCTAGGAGGAAGAAGTAGATAAAAGTTAAACAATTTGCTTCTATTGTCCTAGATGTAAAAACATGTTCTGCTTATATATATATACTTGATCATTTTCTACACCTTGAGAATCATGATAAAGGTAAAGGGAGAAATACTGCAGAAACTATAAATATATAAGTGAAACAATGCTGCTGCTGCTGCAGTCTGGTTGCACTGTTTACAATTTATTTTGCTGAAACAAGCAAACAAAAAATCCTAGAGAACTTGCTGAGTGTGAAAGTATGGATATTTTTATGTGAGTGTATGTTTAGTGACAATCTACTACACTAATGTAGTGATATGAAAGAAAAAATGTTTCAATAATAGTTTATTCTTTGTGTACTTCCATATCTAATTAGTAACAGATGTCATTTGAATTGACGCTTTACATTATCTGTGTTACTTCGGTTGCGGTTTTCTTTGGGGCACAATTTTTAAACTTTTTAACAGTTTCATACTTTATGCAATGTTCTACTTAAGCAAACTCTTTAAGTCAAAAGTTATTGCATAATGCAGACAATTGTTATATCCAGAAGCACATCTATATTGATTACTATTTGGAGTTCTGTTCTCAGTTATCTACCATCTTTTCTCCTATTTTGGGTTGAAAATGCTATTTATACTTGTGCCAACTTTTCCCTGAGTTTACAATACAATACAATACAATAGCAGAGTTGGAAGGGACCTTGTAGGTCTTCTAGTCCAACCCCCTGTATAGGCAGGAAGCTTATACCATTTCAGACAAATGGCTATCCAACATCTTCTTGAAGACTTGTAGTGTTGGGGCATTCACAACTTCTGGA
>JAPKID020003399.1:0-12404 GCA_026931265.2 Tropidonophis doriae
AGCCCGAAATGGTACCATCCTGGCCTCTTACAATTTAATCAGCTCTTAAAAATAACATATATATATATATATATATAAACTTTTTTTAAACTAACATATGATTTGGAAAGCATGTACAGCCTTTGAGGTGGAAGCAAAGTTGAAATCCCACTCAGATAAAAATAAAAATAGTAATTCATCACTCCGATGTAAAACAATCTGGACACAGTTCAATCCTGTTAGCTGCGAAGTATCTGAAAACATCAGTACGTCTGCTTAAGCAGATTGTAAGGTCTCCTTCAAGTCTGTTGCAACTTATCTATGTAATTTGGCAAACTCAATATTATTTGATATTGCCTCAAAAATAATGAATGTATTTTTCTTAATTTCTCAGTGAAAAGTGCTAACCAGTGCATCTAAGTGCTGGCCAGTTTCCATTTTGGTTTTAAGATGAGCTGAAGTTAGCTATTTGTTGTTCCCACACTGGATACTTAAGCATCAACAGTAATGCAAATTAAAGGAGAAAATTCAATTTGTTCCTTCTCTGTTTATTTATGTATTGTTATACGGTTGCTCATGTCATATTCATGTCTCTAGACAGCTAACAATGTTAGAACATATAAACATTAAAAAGGCAAAATAATCACACATAAAATAGCAGCCGATACATTACTGTTAATTAAGATAGCCAATGCCTACACTATATACCCAGACCCTATGATAAAACCAAATATTTAAGATCTTAGTAAAGGCTATCAGGACCAATCTGATCTCTCGGGGTGGGGGGATGATCTTCCAAAGGGTCTCCCTTGGGTGGTATTCAGCATGTTCTGACCAGTTCTGGAGAAGTGGTAATGCAAATTTTGAGTAATTTGGATACCACCTCTGACTAGCCCCACTCCTATCTATTCTCTGCCTCCTGAGTCCCAGCTGATAAGGAGGAAATGAGGATTTTGCTGTAATCTTCCCCTGGAGTGGGGAGGGAATGGAGATTTTACAGTATCCTTCCCTTGCCATGCCCACCAAGCCATGCCAAACCCACCAAGTCATGCCATGCCCACCAAGCCACAGCCACAGAACCAGTAGTAAACATTTTTGAATCCCACCCATGATGCTTTATGGAAATGTTCCATGCTATGCTTTCAGTAGTTTTGCACTGTAGAATAACTTGCTTGCAATCATCTATGCGATCATGACAGAACAAGGTTTTGAACACAGTATTCCAGACATTTCAAAGTTTTTGAAGAAGAGAGCCATACTTCTATTTAAGAAATGTGATAGAATTAGGAAATATATTAAAAGTAAGCTTTGTTGGAATGACTTGTTTCCATTAGAACTGCATGCTTTTTTTATACTATTTCAACAGTTCCAACATTATTATGGGTTGAGAATTATTTTAGAAACTTATAATCTTACTCCATTGCACAGATGGTGAGAGAAATAATATAGATGGTTGGGTTTTTTTTATTCAGGAAGAAAGTATATGTTTATTTGATTTTATTCTGTTTTGGAAAGGTTACACAGTTCATTTTATGCGTTGTTGGCATGTTTTGGGATGCTAGAGAGACATTTGTGATATAGCATAAAAACAGCATAAAGCAGCATAAAAACAAACAAATTTACTCAATTTACATCTCTTGAATCTTGATGCAGGCACCAATACACTTACACATTAAAATTTGTATTTCTTTGGCATGAAACACGTTTAATACAATAATTTGATTTTGCTGTTAAAAAACCATGTTATTCCCTCTATTGTCCATGACAGCTTTATAAACATATTTTCTAAGATGTTTGTGTGGCTAATGGCAACTGAAAGAATTTTTTCAGTCATCACTGTTCCTTTTTATTTTATTTTGCTAATCAGGCAAAAAAGAAAATATAAACACGCATATATAACAGCATTAAAGAGTCAGGGTTATCTAAATGGAAATAAATGGAGTAAAAAAGTAAATTTAAAAATTGTCTCCTCCTTGGGTTGACTCAAAGCAAGGATATTGTGAGGAATTCAGTCTAGCATCACCTGACAAATAAACAAAAATTAGATGCTACATTTAGATTGAAATTATCGTACACTATATGCTTTTCTTGGATAAACAGATAAAAATTATATTAAATTTTGAATCCAATGTTTTCCATAGTTGTGTAGCATTATATGCAGCACTTGAACTGTATTTCTGAACAAACAGGGATGTTGCCAAGATTTCAGAGAGGCTGGATAAATAAGTCACAGGATGAACTTAACGTGGACTTCAGCTCTAAAGCTTTTTATTCCAGACATAACAGATAAGTGATCTTATGAAATTAAGCAGGAATAAAGCTGTTTAGGACCAGGAAGCAACAGGATAGACTGGGAAGTGAAACAAATGAATAAAGACTTGAGTTGAAGTTGATGGCAAATGAGTTCATGTTGCTGCGAAGGATATATTCATGGAATCATCATGAGTCCAAGGTCAACCTTGAGAAGATTCACTTTTCTGGAACACTCATCATTAGTTTGAGTGCACATAGAATGTGATGTTAATTATTGTTGAAGTATTGATTATGGGTGGATCCTCCCTTCTCACCCAAAGAAAATCAATAAGACAAGTTATAGACAGATAGGACTGAATTACATAACCCAGCTTGATTTCCTTGTGGTTGAAGAAATGGTTGTAACATTAATAGTTTTGACTTTAGAAGAGGGCTCTAGTGGACATTGATGATTTTTATTTTTGCAATACATCCCCATATACAGCGTTTAAAATAAATGATACTTTTCTTGACATGACCCAGCATCTTTGGCACAAACTTTGTACATATTTACTATATATGTTGACATCTGGCTGGTGGCTGCTGATTTTTGATATTTTATTTGGAAGGATAGAGCTAGGGCTACACAGGAGAGAGAAGAGAGGAATGATATCATACAGTACAAAGGGTTAGTTTTGATTCCATGTGAGATGTTGGGCAGATAATTTTAGGGGAATTTAGATTCCTATAATTTTTATGTTTATAATGCCAATGTAAATGAAACTTAAGTTGGCTTTTAACAGTAGATTTTCTGTTGAAGAAAGGGGAATATTTTACTTCTATGATTTGATGGTTTTCTGCCAAGTGTCCATGGTGCAATCTTTGGGGGGGGGGGGTAAAGAAGATATTTTGGAGTTCAAATGCAACTCAGAGACTCAGGTTGTCCAGCTCTGTTTTGTTAATATATCAAGATTCTTCTGCAAGAAATAATCTTTTTACTTTATTAGAATCAGGATTCTGAATGTCTAAAATAAATGATTAAATGTAGTCCTGATGTCCATTGTTTACTAAAAAACACTAAGCTTGCTAGGATATTTAGCTTTTGTTCTGGAGGCATTAAGGATCCTTTCAGTTGAAATCAAGCTCCATTAGCGAACACAATCTTCTTGATGGTGTAATCCTTTATTTTTTTTCTGTGTATGCATATGTACATGCATGGGATCTACGTATCCATAAACATTGGAAACTTGCAACAAATTTCCTACCTGATAATAAAATTCCTTCCAAAGATCTTAAAATCATTCATTTCTAATGAGAGTCTGATCTATATGCCTGTGTAAAAAGAAATATTTTTGTTTTGTTTCCTGTAGTTCATTTTTCTTTCTGTGAGGTTTTCTGGATGTAGAATGGATGAATAAATAAATAAATGTGACAGACAGCTCTTACTGAAACTGAAGACAGAGAAAATAGGAAGGCAGGTCAGAGAACATATGCATAAATAGCAAATCCATCTGGAATATAAAGGGCATTCAAACTGGAACATAGCTTTGAATCATTGAAAGATTCTGTGATTTCCACTGATTAATTTTATGCTTCTCTTATCATATATAAGAACCTGATATTATTTTGATGCACATTTTGTCGATATAATTAATAAATTAACTTAACTAGGACAAGGGACTCATCAGTCATTGTACTGGGTTAAGCTATGTAAGCATAATTGAGAAAAGGAGGCACCAAACAACAAAGTTAAATTACCTTATCAATCCATCATGGAGGTTATTGAATTCTTGTGCAGCAATCACATACAATAACTTTTATTCTAAGAGTGATTGACAAAAGGAATGCCTATCTGGCCGCTTTCCCACTTTCCAAAACCCTCTGAGAGTAATAACACAAACAATGAGGGATGCTAACAGAAAACTGCTGATAAAAAGATACCACAAACTGGGGGGAACCCCAACTATATAAAGCGATTTCCAGTTCTCTCATTCAATCTAACCATAGAAGTAGACTTTTAGAGGGACATCAATAGCTGCATGGTTAAATTAGGCTCCAGTGATATCCTCCAGGTATTAATCACCTTGTTACTTGTCACTATATTCTGTCTCTAGAATTTTGATCTAGATTCAGATGCCAAATCCCAAATCTGAGAACCCACATGTATGTATCATGGCATTTTTGCTTTTTGCACTGATTTTATAGGAATGTCTATAGTAAATATAGGTTTGTTTTTTTGGTATTATGCATGTTGAAATGGAACATGTTTCTTTAGAAAAAGCAGCCTTTAGTTTGTGAGAAGTAATCTTGAGAAAGTTTCTGTAAACTTGATGAATACTTGCTTTGGCATGTGTGTTCTGTACGGGAAGATTTTGGTTGGAAAACCAAGCCCATCCTAGTGCTACCCCTGACCTAGAATTACAAAATGTTGGAGATGTCATAATTTTTCAGCCACAGTGTCCCAAAAGACTTTTTAAAATGTTCAACTGTACATTTGTATATTTTCCACTCAAATGAACCTGAGTTCTTGCCTTTAGAGATTGCTGTTCAATTATTTTAGCACAATTTCTGCCAAGACTTTAGCTTTTGTTTTTGTTTTCCAGAGTCAATCTTCCTCCCTCCCAAGAAACTTCTGAAAGTTCACCTCCAGAATTTATTGCCTATTTCCTGGTTCTATAGGCATCGTAGTTTTCCTCATGTTTAGATTATGACTGTCTCTGTTAGCTATTAATGAAACACAAGAGGAAGCTGGAAATTCGGGTCAGTGTATAGTCTAACAATTTTGTAATGACTGAGATTATTATCATGGTTGCCCAAAGTTACAATTGGTGAGTAGAAATTGATAATATAAATCAATAAATCAAATACACAGCATATTAATACTGGATGTTGAGGTGCTTTTACAAGTTTCTGAGCAAACTATATGGAAAACTCTAAATCAGTGTGAAGTGTATTATTTATTTATTTATGTGATTTATATCCCACCTGTATTATTTTTATAAACAACTAATACTACTTCTTCTTTCTATTTTTCCCATAGCAACAACCCTGTGAGGTAAATTGGGCTGAGAGAGAATAACTGATCCTGAGTCACCCAGTTAGTTTTCATGGCTTAGGCTGGCCTTGAATTCACAACCTCCTGCTTGCTTGCTTGCTTGGTGCCTTAATCTGACTAGTCCAAAATCGGAAGTCGACAATAACTGACTGTAATATCACAAAAAATATGATTGATCCTATTTTTTTCTTTTTTAAAAATAAACTTGACCGATACTGAGATTTTATCATAGTGACTAGATTTATGTACGATTGATCATGCCTTCCATTTTTTGTTCAATATTAAGAATTGACATAGTGTGCTATATTTAGATTGTTTATCTTCATTTCCATCTTAATTCATATCATTATACCCATCTCTGCTCTTTTCTTTGTTTAATAGGGACTTTATATTACAAGCCTAAGGAAATTCTGTTAAATGAATTGCCTGCCCTTTCCACAAGCTCTTTGAATGACGTGGCTAATCATTGACAATTAACAAGATGCTAATTATACCTTCAAATTACAGTCCTACTAAGCAAAATAAAACTCATTTATAAGAGAGGGGAAAATGTTAAAGGAACAAATATTACATTAAACTAAGTAACATAAATAAATAAATAACGGGCAACTGATAAAAGTATGAATCAGTCAAATTGTTGAACACATCAAACAGCTTGCCAACATGGATGAATACCATATTCATTTATTTTTCTATGAGAGTGCACAAATAAGAATGGTTATGTGTAATATCTTTAGAAGCATGACTTTACAGTGTTGCTTATCTTCAATTAAGGAAACAAAGCATTGATCAATCTTTCAGGACAATTTACTGTATTTAATAAGAAAGGTAAATATTATAAATGCAGTGTTAAAATGAGTAATGACACAATGCAAAGTGATTTATTGCAACAACCTGATCAGTGTGAGTTTTGTTTAAAAACAAACAAACAAAACCCAGAGGTATAGAGATGCTTTATTCTGCAGTGTATAATCCAAAAGTAGACCCCTGGAAAAAGCATGCAAATAGGAATGGGAAGAGTTTTGTTCGTTACATCTTTTAAATAAACCAGTTAATTCTAATTTCACAGATTAGTAACACCAACATTTTTCTGATTCCACACATCTCCAAATGTTGCATTATTCCCAGCCCAGAAATTCCAATAAACAAATACAACATGTTATAAACAAACACAAAATGCTATTTTAATGTTTATTACTGTTGACAAACATTGATATGGAAATTGGGCTGAGCAAACTGGATGGAATATATATGAAATTAAATGGATCAGTAACAGATTAATTATAAGATCTGAACTTGGTTTGGTTTTTTTTTGTAAAATATAATTAGCTTCGTGCCACATGAATAACTTCAATTAGTTGAATATGGAAACAGATGCTTCTAGTTTTACCTGCAGTTATATCACAGAAAGTTAGATATGGGAAAACCTAGCCAGTCCTGGTGTTGTGATATACAATGAGGCTACTGTCAAATTTGAGACAATACTGTTGTATAGAAAGTTCAATAATTCTAAAAGAATTCCTATATATTAACCAATGAAGACCAACAATGAAGTTAAGCAAAGCTTTGCATTTCATTAGTGAAGACTCTGTATGTGAGGCATTCAGACTCCATATTTCCTGATTTAAGTGAATAATAATAATAATAATAATAATAATAATAATAATAATAATAATAATAATAATAATAATCTTTATTGTCATTGTAATAAAATTACAATGAAATTGGTTAAACTGATCGTAAAGATTTTCCAAGTAACCAAATTACAATCTTAACTAAATTTAATTATATATACATTTTGGATGTTTAAATTACTGATGTGAACCAGAAATAATTTAGAGTTCCTAGGCCATGCAATCAACTCATTTAAAAGTGACACTTTATTTTCATAGCAAATATACACACTCAAGCCCTGGATTACATGAAGAATCTTATGAAATGCTAAAATTAAGACAGTAATAGCTTTCCTGGACAAGAAAAACTGACCTTGGGTAGTAATAAATATTGTCTAGAAGACCAATACTATTTTATTATAATGCTCTAAAAGGTAAAAAATTCTTGAGTGGAGCTCTGTTCCTGGTGAACACAAAGATACCAACATGCAGCTTTCTATATGAGATTACAATAGCTAACTTTAATTTCAAAAAATGCATATTATTTTTTAGTTTTATTCATTTATAAAACTTCCAAGTAAGGTTTATAAGGGTACCCTGCTGGTGATAAACATTTCCACCTAAGTAGTGCTAAATGAAGCTTCATAAACTTTAGAGAGATTGCTCGGAGAATGTCATTTATTGACCTTGCACTATTTAATAATAATACCTACTAATAGTAGCACCCCATTTCTGAAATATTCTCCTCTAAGAGATCCAAGTCATACAAATATTACAATCATTCAATTACTACATAACGACTTATTCTGGCATTTTAGAAGAATATATTAATAAGTTATCCAAGGGAAGGCAATTTTAGAACCAAGCTGAAAATTTTTATTAATTTATTTATTACATTTCTACCATTATATTCCAACAGAACTTTCAGTGCTTTACAGGAATACACAAACAACTGTAATGTCCATGTTCCATTTTAAAAAATAAAGTTTAAAAATATAAAAGAATCCCTTCCCTCCAAAAAACAGGTGTGAAGTCCCAAATGTCCTCTGGAAGAGCTCTGTTTTCAGCTGTTTCTGCAAGGTAGCTAATGTCAGATTATTCCAAGATTAGTTTTAGATTAGTCTAAGCTTTAGTGTAAGGCCATTCTAGAGAACTGGCACTGCTACAGAAAAGCAGTGTCTTCAAGCCTGCCAAAGCACCCAAAAGTGGGAAGCTACCAGTTGTTTTTTCCAGCAAGATTGAATTTGTCTTGCCAATTCTAGTTTGTGAATGCAGTTCTGAAAGCATAAATTAAGGATTGGTCTTCTATCCATTTATATTATATTGAATAAGAATGTTCAAAGTACAACTCTAGCGGGTTTTTTGTTTTGTTTTTTACATAGCGTCACTCATCTAGTCAAAAATAAACACATTCCCAACACCTGCTTATAATCTTATTTTCTCTGCTGCTGGTATGTTTTCTCTCATGTGCTGAGACAGCAAATCTTAAGATTCAAATGTTGTATTCTGACAGGTCAAACTAGAGATCTCCATCAGTTTAACACCAACATTTTTCATAAGATTAGGAAATTATGTAACGTGTTGTGGAGGCACTGCAAAAGTTCTAATATTTTGAAATATGAAGTTTTGCTATTATGCAAATTTAGCTCTTTGAAGTTTGCTTCTGTCAATTCTGAATGAAAATAGGTCTCTAGAAACTCAGACAAATCTTCCTTTCTTTAAAAATTCTGAAAATACTACGCAATAACACTATCATATTTCCTTTCCATTTCAATATCCACATTCACTGCTCCCTAAAGTGCAGCAAGCAATGCTAAAACCTAAGACTTTACAACTGCATAGCAGAGAAAGGAAATGGAAGGAAAGAAAAATGTGTTCTCTTTTTATTTTTGGAAGCTTTTATCTCATGCTTTTGGAGACATCCTAAACTATAGGTATTAAATGACTAATAACATAGATTTATTTTACTTGAGTACACACAGGGCCCAAACCATTCTCAGACTTCTTAATTGGCATCCACATGCTATCCTGAGACATTTTTTGGCAAAACACACAAGAAAAGAGACATTTGAACCATCTGTTCAAGCTCAAAGAAAAAACAAGCAAGAATACTCAAGAGATTGGTGGAGCACATTATGGAGTGTTGGAATTTTAGGAGATGAGTGTCAATAGGATTGGGAGGCAAAGATCTGTGACCAGTATATTATACATCATGTTCACAATCTAAGGTTCATATAGTAACCGTTCTCAATTGCAGCAATTTAATCATTAGAAATTCCTCCATGATGGCTATGAGGAACTACAGATATTCAGAGGATAGGGAAAAGGAGCCTAAGAAGAGTATCACTAACAATAGTACATGGATCTCTGGAAACTCCATCCTAGATTCATACGTCCTGAGATAGTGGCCTAGCCCTAGAGCATAAGAAGCAGGAAAGGGACTGCTATGAGATCAGGAGGCAAAAGCATTCTGTGAGTAGCCCTCAATATGTTTTTGGTAACAAGATGAAGATTTGTAGATAATAATTAGGAACTTCTTTTTAAAATAGGACTATCTCTTTTTTCCTGGCAGAGTACCTGTGTCCTGATAAACAGAAATTGACAGAATGATGCTTAGGAATATAGGAGCTACCCTATTGGGAAAATGGGGTGTCAACTACCTTAATACTATCAATATTGACCAATATAGTCCAAGGTTGCAGGCACGTGTTTTTCTAGCCCAACCAGGAGATGCAGGAATTTAAGATACAGACTTAAATTGATGAGTTTCTGATGGTCATACTTCTATTACATACAGTAATTGATTTGACAATTAATAAAGTGCTAATTACCATTATGTACAGTATTCAGAGATTTTAATGATTGCTGTTACTGATGGACCATTAATGTAACTTAAAGACTTGTAGAAAAATTACTGATTCTTAAGGCATTAATAGTCTTGCTTGCAGTTTATCATTCTCTTATATGAATTGATATTTTTAATTGATTGTCCAGACTCTTGTTTATCTATCAGACTACTTTGCACATATTTTTAATTTGTATTTATCTACTGCGTGACATAATAGGAACACTGTTCATAATTTTGACTTTTCAGACGGATTGCAATGAGCAAGGAAAAGCAATAGAAGGAAGAGGACAGATTTGATTAGAGACAGACGTCACTTGCAAATTATAGGCTGTTGGTGCCAACAGGAAAAAAGGAGAGGGGCTGAATGTGCAACATGACAAGAAAAAAATTGCTCAAAATCTCACATTGTGTATATCTGAAGTTGAAACTGGCCCCAATGGGAAACGGATGAAGACATACATCTTTCACAGAAGCACAAGAGAAAGATAATTTTTATGTATGGTTTACTACAGTAATAAGAATCACCTTCTGTGAGTAGTAGCAGAGCTCACACCCACCTCACAGCCACACCCTCTGAAATGGAAGCATTGGTCACTAAATCTGAATAAGCAGAGTTGAAGATAAAAACCTACCTCTTCAAAGGCAATCTATTCATTGTTATTGCATTTTCTATCACTGAGCCCTGTCATTGAAAACGGTTTCCAGAGCTGAGTCCTACCTCAGATAAAATCCTTATGAGCAATAACGAGATGGGGGATTGCTCGTCTGAGGCTTGCACTGGTTCTCGTGAGAGGACTGCAGACTAAATGAGCAGGATGTTACTTGCACTTCCTTTGGCATGCCAAATATACTGGATCATATGCTGCCAAGAGGTGGGAGTGTACATACACTTGCTCTGCCAAGAGGTGGGAGTGTACATACATGTGTGCCTCAGACCCCCTTTTCTCTCTCTTGCATTCCCTAAACAATCATATGGCATACTTAAATCCTGCCACCTACTAGTCTGGTAGATTCTTGGAATACCTTTCTTTGCCCAAAACAATTCGACACTGATGATTGGAGGCTAAGAACTCTTGATACAACAAGGCAGAGACAAGAGGAAAAGGATTTCTAAATGGATCCTGTCGTGGAAACCTGGCCTCTGCTCAGTGGGGGAAATCTCTGCCTTGCACCTGGTAATATCAGGATAATGGAGATGCAGGATCAGAATGGGAAGGAGGCAGGAATGGGGGTGGGGAGGAAAAGAGGTGATATACAGTACCTTGCAGCTGCTGAGAAGGAGAGCGGCTTGCCTCCAGCCAGGAATCCACAAAAAGCACACTACTGCAACTGCCTTTTTCTTGCCCTCCTTCCTCCTGCTGAAGATCGCTCAACATGTGTCCATTTCTCTGCTCAGGTAGGGCGGCAGGCTGTGCTAAGACACCACCTCCTCTTCAGCGCAGCAGCTTTCCGTTTCTACTGCAGGCAGCCATCCACTGCTACTGGCTCTGCTTAGAGACGAGCTGCACATTGGCTGCTCCTCTCCTTTATTTGAAATTCTGTGTGGTACTGAGCTGCAAGGCTATGAGTCACTAGCTGTTTTTTTTGTTTTTTTTTTTGCAGAAGCAGACAGCAGCTGAGCAAGTGGCTATTCTAGCGAGGGAAGTTGGAGGGAGGGTCACAAGTAGCTTATCTGATACAGTGACATTGGCATCACTGTGCCTAATTAGCATAGTGCTGGGCTGACCCGATGCAATTTATGGGTGGGTAACCCAACACACACTCATTTATACTTGCATGCATTCTAGCAGTTTCACATAGCTATGCCTGCCTTGCATTTCAGTGTATGATATTCATGTATGATGGGAGAGCTTAACATGTTTGTTAAGCCATTTTCAAAATCACTGTTGCTTTCTCTTAAGAATCCTTTAATTGCACATACCAGTCTGTCCCCTCCCATCATGTACTATGAAGGATAAAAATACTTTCAGGTTTGTTGTAATAATGATTACTGGACAATGCATGTGTGTCGTTTAAATGTATATAGCCCTTTTATTTATAATACAAATAGTCAACCAATAAACTGACATGTCATTGTAAACAATATAATTTTTTTGTTGATAGATTGTAAAAACATTCATATGCATAGGTGTACATTTAAAGCAGCTTCTACTTGTAACATGATACTAAAGCAAGGTTAGAAGTTAGAGAAGAGAGGTATTTTGATTATCAATTGTATTAACAAATCAATCCTTCATTCTTGCAGACTTGTTTTGTCTTTCTTGCTAAAATCTAATTATTAATGCAGTTTTACCCCCTTGGCAATTAGAGCCGGTTATTTGACTCTCAGCTATTTTCTCAAAAGGATATAAACAGGAATGACAGGAGCAACTGCTGGAGCCTTATAATAACCCATCTAACAAGAAAAGTCTTGACATGAAGACTCCGAATTTTTCTCTAGGAGCAGATGAAGCAAATCACGTATTAAAGATTCTAAGGGCACTTCTACCTGTTTTTACTTTTACATTTATTCCTTAATTAATTTATTATTTATTACATTTTTATTTCACCTTTATTGCTTTATAAGTAATTCAAGGCAGCAGACATACATAATATCCCTTCCTCCTCTTTTCCCCCATAACCACCATCCTGTGAGGTCTGCTGGACTGAGAGAGAGAGAGAGAGAGAGAGAGAGAGG